>CM035098.1:3132327-3211786 GCA_020205505.1 Panax japonicus | reverse complement strand
TTATCCCCCCATATCTAACATCAATTCCCCACCCTCCCAATAATCACTTTCACTACACTCTTACACATCACTATCACACTTCCACTTTTCCACCATTTTCCACACACACACACATCACACACCTATCACTTTCACATATCATTTTCTCCCACCATATACTCAATACATACATATACTTCCATACGTATACTCTTCCATTTCCAAAATCATTTTTCCAACACATATGGGCCCCACATGTGCCCCCCACATGTGGGCCTCACCTTTAAATAATTTTTTACCGTTTATTTTGAAAAATGAGTAAATAGGAATCCATAAAATAAGCAAACTTTATAAAAAAATCACCTTAATAATGTTAACAACATTTATCATCTTTATTACAATTCACAATATTAATCGACCAGGTCGTTCCCAGGAAAGAGGGGGCTTTCCAATAAGGATTTCTCCCTATTAGCGCGCAATTAGGTGACCAAATCTCTCCTTGGCAGAACTTCTAGACATAGTTAATATTGTAATTTATAATATTAATAACTCTGTCATTTTAATTATTGATTTAATAATATATAAAATATCGACAATAATTGAATCAAATAACGTGAGATACTATGCAACAATTACTATAGCAATAATTGAACAAAATTGAGTTACTTCTCACGTAAACATTAATAATCAATACCGTGTGCTACTATACAACCACGCGTATTACTGTACTTTTACTACCGAGTAGTTCAACAGTATTAACGATAAAACTTCCGCCGTTATTTTCAATAAAATATTTTTGTCATTTTCTTAATCCGACAATAATTCTGTTGTGGGGTCCACCAATGATTGAGCCGTTATACGAATATTCCCTGCTAAACTGAATATTCCCCGACCAATCGAATATAATATAACAACTTCCATACTTTGCAGAATTTATAAATATTACCCACAACTATAATATTATTTCAAATTCATACCTTAATATTTTAAAATGATATTTATAGAAAATTTATCTTTATTCAAAAAGTTGGGGTCTTACAATCATGCCAAATAACTGTCCATCAATGCACTATGGGACAATGCAGACTTTTACCATATCATTTGTAACATTACAAGTCATGATTATACCGATACATAATTCTTGGTCATAATCATACCAATCAACAGTCCATTTATGCACTATGGGCTAAAGATGACTTTCATCAAAATATAGGCGTGAGGATGATGACAATGATATAAAAATTCAATTAATTGAGATCAAGGATAAATTTTAAAGATTTATAATTTAATTTATCCAAAGTTTAAGAATGTCCAAATTGTCAACATGATAACTGCTTTGTGGAGTAAAATTCAAGAATAATATTCATGTATCAAAAATAATTTGGACAGAAAAGAAATTATTTTTTGTCATGAACAGTACCTCGGGTGAATAGTACCCGAGTGAATAGTACCCCATGAATAGTACTTCGTGATTAATACCCTATAAATAGTAACGTATGTATGAATAGTACTGTATATATGAATAGTGCCGTATGTATGAATAGTAACTATGAATAGTAACTATGAATAGTAACTATGAATAGTACTCCGGTATGAAAAAAATTAAAATTTAACAAGAATATCTAGAAAAATATTTTAGTGAAATGATACTAGATGAAGCGCAAATTTCAAGGATATTCTACTAATTTCAAAGAGTATAGAAGCAACACTTATCAAAATAAGTGTAGATTTAGGAATATGAAACAAAATAATATTACTTACATACTACAGAGTATGTAAGAAAATATTATTTCTTACGAATATTGAACAAAATAATATCATTTACCTTAAAAGGAGAGTACTTCTGACTGGTATATCGGGGATATTCTTAAAGAAAACTGGTACTTTTTTCTATACTCAAAGCTTCCTAAAACTTAAAAGAAATACGCTTAATATTATAGAAGAAGAATTTTCTGATTCTAATGTAATTTTTATTTCTAAACTAAGTATCCTATTTATAGGAGAATGACAGGGCACTATTTGAATTAATCATCGATGAACAGAAGAATAATTCACGGACGAAAAATTTGAGAATTCACGGACGAATTTTCTGATTTTACTTTGCAGTACTATACAAATACTATGAAACACTATGCATTACTATGCAATATAAAATAAAAACTGAGATAACTTTCTATCGACTATTTTGAAAACTGAGTAAGTGGGGGTCCGTATAATAAGTCAAATTTATTATAAATACTTCATGACAAACCTCTTTTATTTATCACAATTCACTTGACTAAACACATTTTTAATATTTCAACATTTATTCATCATTAATATTATAATTCACAATATTAACAACCAGATCATTCCCAGGAAAGAGGGAGTTTCCGATAAGGATTTCTTCTTATTGGCGCGCAATTAGATGACCAAACCTCTTTCCTCGACAGAACTTTCTAGACATTGTCAATAATGCAAATAATAATATGAATAACTGTGTCATCTCATTTATTAATTTAATAATATAAAATATTTTTCAGCTGATACTGTGACAATAATTGAATCAATAATATGAGATATTATGCATCAACTACTGTTGCAATAATTGAATAAAACTGAGTGACTTCTCACGTAAGCATCAATAATCAAAGATATTGTGCAATACCGTGTGCTACTGTGCAACCACACGTATTACTGTACTTTTATCACCGAGTATTTCAATAGTTTAACGGTAAAAGTCGTGCCATTATTTTTATAAAAAGGTTATTTCTGCCACTTTCTAAATGCGACAGTAACTCCGTTGTGGGGTCCACCAATGATTGTGCCTTCATATGGATATTCTCCAATAAAAAGAATATTCCTCAACCCAACGAATATTTTATAACAACTTGCTTACTTTGCAAAATTTATAAATATTACCCACAACTATAATATTATATCAAATCCACACCTTTTTACTCAAAATAATATTTAGAGAAAATTAAATCTTTATTCATAAAAGTTTGGGTCTTACATAATAAGTCTTGCACAACATTAACATAAGTCTGAAACGTAAATACATCAAATAAACAACACGTCTTCACCGCTTGTTAACTTTGCCCTTGCCTTTGCTAGTAGAAGGCCTGTTGGACCGTTCATTCTTAACTGCGATATTATTATTACGCAAGAGTGAAAACGATTGCCCACAAGTATAATAATATAACAATAATATAATAACATGCGAGTGAATCAAAGAATTCTGAAATAAGAAAACTCAGTTTTTGAATCAAGAATGAATAACAAGAATCCAAAGAACTTCTGAAGGTCATAAGACCTTGAACTATGTCCTAGGTTGTCAAGTATTTATACTTGAAACCTTTAACATTCATATGACTATGGACTCTTCTTCTCGTACTTAGGGGGATCAGCCCTTAGTACCATACTGTGCACAATATCTTAACATCATTAATCCCCTATAACAAGGTTGTTCATCTCAGTTTGACATTAGAGTCCGTACCAAAGGAAGTTTGGTTTGGATAAGTTCAACAATAGTTCTGGAATTTAGAACGTTCATCAACTATGGACTAGTCGAATCAATAAAGGGTTCGCTAGTCTTATAAGGTTCAACAATAAATAATATTCAATTTGAATAATAAAACTCAAGAGATATATAATCGAATAAGTATTGTATAACGAGAATCATGCTTTAAAAGAATGATAACATCTAATACGAAATCTTGAAACTTGAATAATTAATAACAAGAACTTTACGCGTCATAGAATATATGTGACGCCCCCAAAATAGGTATACATCACCCATCTTGAGTCGCCAGATATATGGTACAAAAATCAAATACAAACTTCATTTATACAATTGTTGTGTAAAATACGACAAAACAAAAGCTGAGAGTTTTAACACGAATATTGTCTTCTAGACAATATCCACACTCAATGGAGTCCTCATTACAATTATTATCACACTATTTCATAGAATAGTGAGGACGACTAAAGCCACTTATCCTGGACCATCACTCCATTACCCGACTCGTCCCAACTATATTCTCATTTCCTGAAGAGAACAATGAAAGAAAAGGGTGAGCTCAACTAGCCCAGTAAGAAATATTATGACTAAGATAATGCAGAATAAATTATCTTTAGCCTTCAACAGTATAACAACTGATAGAATATAATAGACAACAAGTTTAACTGAAGAGGAACAAGCAATCCATTAGAAGAGTCAAGTAGAGCATGATATATACTATCTTCTATGATTTAAAAAGTTTTTCACCAACTTTATCGCTGAGACTCAGCTTAATAAATAAACCACATCATCAAATCATCCCTGCACTACGGGCAAATGATATTTATGTAATCATCAATGGTTATGATTATACTGAATAATCTCTGGTCATAATCATACCAACAACTGTCCATCAATGCACCACGGGCCAATGAGGACTTTAACCGCATCATTTGCAACATTACGGGTCATGATTATACCGAATGATCCCTGGTCATAATCATATAAATCAACAGTCCATCTATGCACGTAAGCCAAAGATGACTTTCATCACAATATAAGCATGAGGATGATGACAATGATATAAGAATTCAATTAAAAGAAACAAAGGATAAATTTTTAAAGATTTATAATTTAATTTATCCATAGTTTAATAACGTTCAAATTGCCAACACGATACTGCTTTGTGAAGTAAAATTCAAGAATGATATTGTATCAAAAATGATTTGAACCGAAAATAAATCAATTTTTGTCATGAATAGTACTCCGGGTGAATAGTATCCAGTGAATAGTACTTCAAGAATAGTACCTCGTGAATAGTATTTTATGAATAGTACTCATGAATAGTACTTTATAAATAGTACTTTATAAATAGTACCCGTGAATAATACTTTTGTAAATAGTACCGTATAAATAAATAGTACTCATAGACAGTAATCCGACATGAAAAGCTTAAAATTTAACAAGAATGTGCAGAAAATATCCTTGTGATACGATACTAGATGAAGCGTAAATTTCAAGGATATTCTATTAATTTCACATAGTATAGAAGAAATACTTTAACCGAATGAGGGTATAATCAGGAATACGAGACGAAATAATATTATTCACATACTACAAAGTATGAAAGAAAATATTATTCCTACAAATACTGAACAAAATAATATCACTTACAACTGTTGAACGAAAATAATATTCCAACAAATATTTAACGAAGATAATATTCCTACGAATATTAAACGAAGATAATATTCTTTATGAATATTGAATGAAAATAATATTCATACGAATATGAAAAATAATATCTCTTCAGAATATGAAATAAATAATACTCCTTACCTCAGAAGAAGACTGAATACTAGAATAGTGAAGTAGCAGACTTCTCTTCTTCTTTTTCTCTATAACTTCTTTCTCTATAGCTTTTCTCTCTATAATTGCTCTTGTGAGACTTAGTGAATTGGTGAGAATGAAGGAAGAATGAGCTTCTATTTATAAGAAAATATAGTTTCGATAATTACACGTTTTGGGGCTCGAAATATTACAGTATAATACCTTCGTTCCTTCATTTTTAATTTACTCCTGCAAGTATTATCAAACTCACCACCTCCCCTAATAGTACATCATGTGAATCAATAGTACAATCATGTGAATCAATAGTTCAATCATGTGAAAATAATAATTACAGTATAGTACATTCATCTATACTTCTATTTTTAATTTAGTCATGTAAGTATTATCAATCTTGCACCACCTCCCCTAATAGTACATACATATGAATCAATAGTACACACATGTGAACACATAGTTATAAGCATGTGAATTAATAATAATTAATTGCTCATTTATCCGATTAATTACCCGATTGGTCAATATTACTTCCAAACATCAATTATTATCAAAATAAATGTCGATTTCCACTAACACTAATAATCACAACACAATGGAACTATCAATTTCATCTTTAATCAACACGAACTTATTCATCATTAATATTATAACTCACAATATTTAACAACCAAGTCGTTCCCAGGAAAGAGGGGGCTTTCCGATAAAGATTTCTCCTTATTGGCGCGCAATTAGATGACCTAACCTCTCCTTGACAGAAATTCTAGACATTGTCAATATTGCAAATAATAATATGAATAACTTTGTCGTCTCAATTATTGATTTAATAATATAACATATTATATAGATGATACTGTGACAACAATTAAATCAATAATATGAGAGATATGATGCAGCAATTACTGTAGCAATAATTGAGTATAACTGAGTGGCTTCTTACGTAAGCATCAATAATCAATAATGTGTGCTACTATGCAACCATGCGTATTACTGTACTTTTACTACCGGGTAGTTCAACAGTAAAACTTTCATCGTTATTTTTATAAAAAAACATTTCTGTCTTTTTCTAACTACGACAATACTTCCGTTGTGGGGCTCACCAATGATTGTGCCATCGTACGAATATTCCTTGTTAAAACGAATATTCCCTGACCAATTGAATATTCCCCAACACAACGAATATTTTATATCAACTTGCTTACTTTACAAAATTTTCACATATCACCCTTAACTTTAACCCTTTCTCAATTTAACCATTTACTAAATAAAATAATAATAATAAGAAAATTGAATACTTTCATTTCATAAAATTTGGGATCTCACAATATAAGTCTATGACTTGCTCATGCATCGAAGAATTTTTAATTTAAAGAAAAATAATTCATAAAGTAGAGTTTGAGTTAGGAGAAACTTGCTCAATGTAAAGAGGTAAGGTTTAGGAACTTGCTCAAATAAAGTTAGGTTTAGAGAACTTGTTTCGTGCGTAAGTTATACAACTATAACACACGTTCGTCAAAACCCTACATATATCATTAGAATCGCAATACCGATTAGTTACACTTTAACATTAACCATATATGTTTAAGTTCTCATTTAAATTCAATTTGTTAACACAATTTAAATTCTGACTTTTGAATTAACACCATGTCACCAATCTGAAATCATAAGGCTATGATAGCAATGTAACCTTTAAACACATCTCAAGACTTAAACGATTAACAAATTAAAGCTTTTCACAACTTATTAACTTCACAATTTGATATCATTGAACACATGCTTACAATTAATTATAAAACCTCATTACATGTTTAACATACTATCATGCACCTTAGACTAGGTTAGTCCAACATGTCTTGGTCTGAAAACTAAAAGAAAACAAACTACTTCTGCTCAGGGAAGGGCGTAGCCACGCCACCCTAAGCCTTGGCACCGACGCAGCTGTGCTGGTACTCAATACTCAGTATACTCAGCAGGCACAGCTGCGTCGTTTCTGCCTTTGGTACCAGCGCAGCTATGCCGATACGCAGACATAAATTTGCAGACTGCGTACTCTACTTCATAGTACAACCCAAACAATGCAATTTCTCCAACTTAACAGAAATTTAACATATACTTAAGCTATAACTTTGTTAACCACAACACCAAGCATGCATATCATGATTCTAATAATATAAACATCATACAAAATAAACTTTTAAGGACAAAAATCATGTTTTTACTAGTTTTCTTCATATTTCAACATATTTAGCGAAATTAACCACCAAATCTTTGTTTCTTAACAAAATTAAGCCATTTCAGTTGCATTCTTTTCGTAATTCAACATACTAACATATTCTGAACTCAATTTACATATTAAAATAAGAATTGAACATTAATTTTGGTTCTAAAATTAGTCTTTTTGTACTTTTTAAAACTAAACCCAAATCTTTACTTTAAAACCTATTTCATACAAATTTAACTTTTGAAAATCATTTCTAATTCACATATAACAGATTATATGTACATGTCAACATATATAACAACCTATCTAATCAATTTATCAACAAAAACCCTAATTTTAACACCAAATAACATATGTTGTATATTTATCATCAAAACCCAAGTTTTTTATGTTTTAACAGATTTGATTACTCTAAATCGCACACAAATCATATATAATTGGATTGTGCATGGTAATAAGCATATATAATAAATTTCTTAACAAATTGGTCATCAAATTCACTTACAGAGAACTAAAATAAACTTTCATAGAGAAAAATTCAAGAATGTAAATTAAAGCTTGAATATAAGAGATTACCCTTGATTGTTTGTTTAGACTAGTAGAAGATGATAACAACTCCTTTTATTCTTTAATTTCTTCTCCAATCTCACAATTCTCTCAATTTTCTCCCTAATCTCTTTGTTTTCTCAAAGTTTAGGTCCCAAGAATAAAATGTGTAAGTATAAAAATAAGACTGATATAAGCGCGCATAGATAACTGGCACAACATGGGTATCAGTTAAGTGCATCATGGCTTAACTGATCCCATGTTCTTAAGGCCATGTTTGGCTTGAACATTAATTTTCTTTTCTAATTTATTTTAATTAACTTATTATTATATAGTTTATTTGTCAAACTTTAATTAATCAAATAGTATTATTTAAAATTAATTAAATAAAAGGAAAATTTTCTTATTAAATCAAATCATCACATAATTAAAATTCTCATTCATTAATTATGTAAAATCCCAGATTTTATGAATAAAGATTTAAATTTCTTGAAATATTTTTTTTATATTATGGTGTGGATTTGAGATAATGTTATAGTTGTGGGTAATATTTATAAATTTTAAAAAGTATGCAAGTTGTCATATTATATTCGATTGGTCGGGAAATATTTTTTTTGTCAGGGAATATCCGTACGACGGTACAATCATTGGTGGACCCCACAATAGAATTACTGTCGGATTGAGAAAACGACAAAAATATTTTTATTAAAAATAACGGCAAAAGTTTTATCGTTAATACTGTTGAACTACTCGGTAGTAAAAGTACACTAATACGTGTGGTTGCATAGTAGCACACGGTATTGATTATTGATGCTTATGTGATAAGTCATTCAGTTTTGTTTTATTAGTATTATTAAC
This sequence comes from Panax japonicus, assembly GCA_020205505.1. Lineage (NCBI taxonomy): Eukaryota > Viridiplantae > Streptophyta > Magnoliopsida > Apiales > Araliaceae > Panax > Panax japonicus. Next base: position 3,202,856 of record CM035098.1, on the reverse strand, counting down.
GTAATAAAACAGAAAAACTTTTTATATAAAATAGAATACATTTATAAAGTTATTCGTTTTATTAGGCTAATAGTAAAATCTTTTTATATAAAACAGAATACTTTTATAAAGTTATTCATTTTATTAGACAATAATTAGATTATATTATATTTTATTATGCACAGTGTTGCATAGTACATGCATAGTGTTGTATAGTATTTTGCATAGTAAAATCTTTTTATATAAAACAAAATACTTTTATAAAGTTATTCATTTTATTAGATTATAAATAGAATATATTATATTTTATTTAAAAGATTTTTCTTTAATTATGGACCGTCCGATTAAAGTAAATCAATCTGGACCGTTCATGAATGAGTTACTATGCAGTTAAGGCTGTAAAGTGAGCAAACAGTTCGGGCTTGATTCGTACTCGCTCGACTAAAAGTTCGATTCGAGCTCGACTCAAAATATAAATGAGTTAAATATGAGCATATTTTAAAGTTCGATAAATTACTCGAACCTGCTTAAATTATAATTTTCTATTGATACTCGGATCATATTCGTTGAAAAAGTCTAAACTGCTCGGGCTCGATTCGGAATCGTGCTCGACTCGATTGCTAAATGAGCCTCAATCAAGTCTTATTTTATACTCGATAAATTTTGTGAACCAAATCTGAACAACTCAATACTCGGATCGACTCGGTTCGTTTACACCCTTATATGCAGTCCATTCTTCTATAAATAGAAACTCATTCCTTCATTATTTTCTTACGAATTCATTGAAACTCTAGAGAGAGAAATTATAGAGAGAAAGAAGAAGAGTATTCTGTTACTTCACTACTCCGATATCAATTTTCTTTGAAGGTAAGGGATATTATTTGTTATACCCGTAAGGGGTATTATTTCTTTTGTATTCATGAAGAGAACTTCTGTTATTCCATTCTTTATTATTCTGCTGGAATAACCTGTATACGCGGGCTACCCTATACTTGGTGAAATTCTTCTGTTATTCCATTCTTTATTATTCTGTTGGAATATCCTGTCTATGCATTTTACGCTGGACCTAGTTCCGTCTTTATTATTCTGTTAAAATATTCTGTCTGTGCGTTTACTCTGGACCTGGTTCCGTCTTTATTATTCTGTTAAAATATCCTGTCTGTGCGTTTTACGCCAGACCTGGTTCCGTCTTTATTATTCTGTTGAAATATTATGTCTGTGCGTTTTACGTCGGACCTGGTTCCGTTTATTTAGTATTCTGTTGGAATAACCTGTCTATGTGAAGTACTACATGCATGGTGATTTCTGTTGTTATTCCATTCTTTATTATTATGTTGGAACATTCTGTCGGTGTGAATTTCGTCTGACCCGGTTCCGTTACTTTTTATTCTGTTGGAATAACCTGTTTATGCGAAGTACCGCATACATGATGATTTCTTTTGTTATTCCATTCTTTATTATACTCAGTTGGTTAAAGTTTTGACTTCTATACTCCATGAAATTAGTGGAATATCCTTGATATTTGCGTTTCATCCAGTATCTTTTCATAGAAATATTCTTCTGAGCATTCTTTAATTTTATTCTACAAAGAAGTATCATGTTGACAATTTGGACGATATTGGTTCCTGGACAAATTAGTTCGTGAACTTGTTTTATTGAATTCTTATATCATTGTCATCATCCTCATGTTTATATTATGTTGAAAGTCATCTATAGCCTGTAGTGCATAGATGGACATAATTATGACCAGTGATTATTTGGTATAATCATGACCATAATGTTACAAATGATGTGGAAAAAGTCCTCATTGGCCCGTAGTGCATTGATGGACAGTTTTTGGTATGATTATGGATATGGATTCTCTTCGGCCAAGGGAGCAAAGATGAATTGTTTTATGGCATGTTCAGGACCGTTGATGAAAACACAATTATCTTTGGCCAGTAGTGCATGGATAATTTGTGGTTGTGATACTAAATAATATCTTTGGCATGTAGTGCAGGGATGATTTGATGATGTGGATTATTTATTAAGCTGAGTCCCAGCAATAAAAGTGATGAAAAACCTTTTAAATCATAAAAGATAGTAGATTTTATTCTCTACTTGACTCTTCTACTGGATTGCTTATTCCGCTGCAGTTAAACTTGATGTCTATTATATGTTATCAGTTTAACATTGTTGAAGGCTAATGATAATTTATTCTGCATTATCTTAGTCATAATATTTCTTATTGGGTTAGTTGAGCTCACCCTTTCTTTCACTGTTCCCTTCAAAAAATGAGAATATAGCTGGGACGAGTCAGGGAATGGAGTGACGGCCCAGATGATAGCATTAGTAGTCCTCACTATTCTGTTAAATAGTGTGATAATAAATATAATGAGGACTGAATTTAAGTTTGTATATTGTCTATGAGAACTCCATTGAGAGTGAATATTGTCTAGAAGGCAATATTCTTGATTAAACTCTCAGTTTATGTTTTGTCGTATTGTACACGACAGTTGTATAATTAAGTTGTATTTGATTTATGTACTATGTATTTGGCTACTCAAGATGGGTGATGTATACCTATTTTGGTTGCGTCACAGTTGGTATCAAAGCTTAGGGATATGATCCCTGGCTGAGATGTGAGACAAGAACTAGGAGGGGAGAGACGGGGAATTCCTTCGCTAGTATGACCTACCTAAGTTTATTTGGTATTTAATTGGTCGGTCAGAGTATAGGGATAATATGTGATATGTTATTTAACCCTTGTTTTGTTGCAGTATTTGAAAATAACATTCGAAAATGTTGAGAATAGCAATGGAGCACAGGAGACCGTTGAGTCTCCACAGATCAATAATTAGGATAATGTGAAACAGGATGGCGATAATCCTCCTGTAAACAATAACACTGATCAATAAACGAACGACGGTACGTTTAGGAGCTTTTTAGAATTCATGCAACATCAGGCGAAGGCGGCTCCTGTTCATAATGCAGGTAAAAATAATGGCAACCCACGGTCGGTCACCGCTAAGCAATTCAAGGAGCTGGGACCACCGGAGTTTTTGGGAAAGCCAGAACCACTTAAGGCGGAGACGTGGTTAAAGCAGATCACCAAGATATTTGATGTCTTGGAATGCTCAGAGGAGCAAAAGGTTCCATTCGCCACCTTTATGTTGCGTGAAGAAGCAGATCATTGGTGGGAATCTGTAAAACGTACCCACCCTGACGCACTCAAGATGTCTTGGGAGAAATTCCAAGAGCTGTTCAACGACAAGTACTTTTCCGAAAGTATTCATCACATGAAGGAGGTGGAGTTTATTAAGTTAGAGCAAAACGACATGACCGTGTCACAGTACGAAGCCAAATTTGCCGATTTGTCCCGATTTGCGTCCCATTTAGTTGATAATGAGGAGAGAATGACGTGAATGTTTCTAAGAGGTTTGAAACCCGAGATATGTCAATATCTTATCTCTCATAAACTGTGTTTGTATTCAGATGTTGTTAATAGGGCTTAGTTATTGGAGCGCTATAATGAGTCAACCCAACCAAAAGAGAACAGCCGACAAAATAATAATACCGATGATAACAGTCATCAAAGTGGTGACAATAAGCATAGAGGGAATCAATATGCCAGAAATGGTAACCACTTCGGTGGTAATCATGGCCAAAATAATAGGAATGGACATTTCAAGAAGAGAAGGTTTAACAATGACGTGAAGACGTCAGCATCAGCACCTGTTTCAAAGGAAGAAGAACGACCACCGGTCGTATGTTTCAAATGTGGACATAAGGGACACATTCGTCCAAACTGTACGCAGCAATCCAAAGCATGTTACAATTGTGGAAAAGAAGGTCACCTAGCCCGATTTTGTCGTACACCAAAGTCAAGTCCAGCTGGGATGGAGGCATCCAAGGATGTCCTAGACAAGGCAAAGCCGGTAGTTTAAGAGACATCATTTTTTTTTCTCATGACGAGGAACCTGAATAAGATTATCACGGGTATGTTAGTCATAAACTGTGACGCCCCCATAATAGGTATACATCACCCATTCTGAGTCGCCAGATATCACATTATAAAAATCAAATACAAACTTCATTTATACAACTGTTGAACTGTCGTATAGAATACGACCATAGTTAACTGTGAGTTTTAATACAATATTGTCTCGCAGACAGTATCCAAACTCAAATTGTTACAATGCCATATAAAATAAAGTAACAAATATTTTAAGACCCCAAAGAAGAACGAGAAAATTACTATCTTGTTTATTCTAATGAGGTACACTTTTGACACTTTCAAAGTCGGGTTCTCATCACCCTATTGTTCGCCAAAATCAAATATTAAGTGACGTATAAAATACGACACCCACATCTTAGGTCCTCAATACAATTATATATTGTATGTCATGTTATTTATAATGTATTGAGAAACTTCGACAGTCTCGGACCATCACACTATTTTTCTGTTATCCCCGCTCGACCCAGCTATACTCTTATTACCTGAAAGGAATTGTGAAGCAAAAGGGTGAGCACAACTAGCCCAGTAAAGAATATTATAACTAAAGATAATTAAATTATCAATAGCTTTTGTCAATAATAAATCAGAGATTTAGAACATATGGTAGATAATAAAACTTTTCAACCATAGTTGCAGCAGAACAAGCAATCCATTAGAAGAGTCAAGTAGAACATAATGTCTACTATCTCCTCTAAATTAAAAGTCCATCGTTAATATTTCATTCCTGTAATACTCATCAACAGTTCTTCATTGTACCCAAGACAAAGAGAACTTTCATCACATGTCTTCACCTGAACCACTAAAGATTATAATTAAGTTCAGAATTCATATTTATAATAATGTGAATTAACAGTTCATTCTTGCCACAAAGACTTAATAGAATGTTTACTCAATATCCTTACCCCAAAAGGCTGAAGATATTTAAATGTAATAACAATAATCATACCAATCAGTTGTCTATCTTTTCACTACGGACCAAAGATATTCAACTATAAAATCAATGGTCATGATCATACCAATCAATTGCCTGTCAGTGCACTACGACCAAAGACATTCAACTGTTAACTAATGGTCATGATCCTGCCAATCACATCATTGAATTATCCATGCACTACGGCCAAGGATATTCATTAGTATCACTAGCGGTCATGATCATGTCATACACCTGTCCATCTTCGCACTACGGGTCAAAGCTATCAAACAATATATCATCTTTGCACTACCAGCCAAAGATATTCAACAACATATCATCTTTGCACTACATGCCAAAGACATACAACTGTAAAACCAATAACCAACAGTATAATAAAGAATATATGAATTTGAAAATGGATTTTCACCCGCCATGCGGTAATTCACGTATACATATCATTTCCACAATTTTAATAAGGAATGAATACAAAGGATCATTCACCATGTATGTGGTAATCCACATAGACAGGTTATTCCAACAGAATAATAAAGAATGGAATAACAAAAGACATCACCATGCATGCGATAGAGACCGCACAGACAGGTTATTCTCAATAGAATAATAAATGCGGAATAATAAATAATGGAACCAGGTCCGGTGTAAAACGCACAGACAGGATATTCTGACAGAATCGTAAATGTGAAATAATAAACATTGGAACCAGGTCAGGAGAAATTCACACCGACAGGATATTCCGACAGAATAATAAATGCGGAATAATAAAAGAAGATCACCAAGTATTGGGTAAATCACATATACAGGCCATTCCACCAAGTATAGGGTAAACCGCGCATATAGGTTATTCCAACAGAATAATAAATGTGAAATAATAAAAGAAGATCACCAAGTATTGGGTAAACCGCATATACAGGTCATTCCACCAAGTATAGGGTAAACCGCGCAAACAGGTTATTCCAACAGAATAATAAATAATGGAATAACAATGGACTTCACCAGGTATACGGTAATTCGCGTATACAGGTTATTCCGACAGAATAATAAAGAATGGAATAACAGAAGTTCTCTTCATGAATAAAAAAGAATAACACCCCTTACGGATACAACAAATAATATCCCTTACTAAAACAATATCCCTTTACCTTTCAAATAAGAGTATTCCGACTAGTAGGGCGAAGATATACTCAAAGAAAACTTGCATTACTCTCAAAGTTTTCTTAAACTCTAAAAAAATACTCTCAAGATTATAGAAGGAGAATTCTCTGAACTTCTGGTGTGTTTTCAATTCTAACTATGCTTCCTATTTATAGGAAATGAACTGTATAGTAACCAATCCTATGAACGGTCCAGATTGATTTACTTTAATTGGATGGTACATATTTAAAGGAAAATCTTTTAAATAAAATATAATATATTCTAATTATTATCTAATAAAACAAACAACTTTATAAAAGTATTGTGTTCTATATAAAAAGATTTTACTATGCAAAATACTATGCAACACTATGTATAATAAAATATAATATATTCTATTTATAGAATAACTTTAATAAAGTATTTTGTTTTATATAAAAAAAAATTTCTATACAAAACACTATGCATAATAGAATATAATATATTCTAGTTATAGAATAACTTTAACAAAATATCCTGTTTTATATAAAAAGATTTTACTATGCAAAATACTATGCATAATAGAATATAATGTATTCTATTTATAGAATAACTTTATAAAAGTATTCTGTTTTATATAAAAAGCTTTTCTGTTATAATTTCAACCAACGGTCTGAAAAATTAGTACATCTCTTCATGGAATAATATTGTACTCAAAAATGATTTGGACCGAAAATAAATATATTTTTCGGGTGAATAGTACCTCGTGAATAATAACTCGTGAATAGTACTCCGACACAAAAAGTATCCCAAATACTCGAGTGAACAATACTAGAGTGAATAATAATTTGGGTGAATAGTAATCCGTAAATAGTAACTCTGACACAAAAAGTGTCCCAAATACTCGAGTGAACAATACTAGAATGAATAGTAATTTGGGTGAATAGTAACCCGTGAATAGTAACTCGTGAATAGTACTCTGACGTAAAAAGTGTCCCAAATACCCGAGTGAACAATACTAGAGTGAATAGTAATTTGGGTGAATAGTAACTCGTGAATAGTACTCCGACATAAAAAGTGTCCCAAATACCCGAGTGAACAATACTAGAGTGAATAATAATTTGGATGAATAGTAACCCATGAATAATAACTTGTGTATAGTAACTCATAAATAGTAACTCCGACACAAAAAGTGTCCTAAATACTCGAGTGAATAATACTAGAGTGAATAGTGATCAAGTATTTTATGACAACTTGTTTACTTTGAATTTTTATTTTTTTTTCACATATCACCCTTAACTTTAACCTTTTATCAATTTAACCATTTACCAAAATAAAAAAATTGAATACTTTTATTTCATAAAATTCGGGGTCTCACAATCTCCCCTCCTTATGGAATTTCGCCCTCGAAATTTACGTACGTACCTGATATTCGAAGATATGAGAATAACTTGCTTTCTTTTTAGATTGTACCTTCCCGATTATATCTTCTGTATCATGATTTTTTCATTGCTCATCTCCTATATTTTAAATATCATTCCAGAACATAGCTTCAAAACAAAGGTTAATTGACATATCATAATTTGTCAATTTATCAAGTAAACAATTTCAGCTTAGGTAAGTCATGCACTAGCGAAGTATATAACTTGTCTCTCCCCTCCTAGTTCTAGACTCTTATCTCCGCCAGCGACCATATCCCTAAGCTCTGATACCAATTGTGACGCCCCCAAAATAGGTATACATCACCCATTCTGAGTCTCCAGATATCACATTATAAAAATCAAATACAAACTTCATTTATACAACTGTTGAACTGTCGTATAGAATACGACCACAGTTAACTGTAAGTTTTAATACAATATTGTCTCGTAGACAGTATCCAAACTCAAATTGTTACAATGCCATATAAAATAAAGCAACAAATATTTTAAGACCCCAAAGAAGAACGAGAAAATTACTATCTTGTTTATTCTAATGAGGTGCACTTTTGACGCTTTCAAAGTCGGGTTCTCATCACCCTATTATTGTTCGCCAAAATCAAATATTAAGTGACGTATAAAATACGACACCCACATCTTAGGTCCTCAATACAATTATATATTGTATGTCATGTCATTTTATAATGTATTGAGAAACTTCGACAGTCTCGGACCACCACATTATTTTCCTGTTATCCCTGCTCGACCCAGCTACACTCTTATTATCTGAAAGGAATTGTGAAGCAAAAGGGTGAACACAACTAGCCCAGTAAAGAATATTATAACTAAAGATAATTAAAATATCAATAGCTTTTGTCAATAATAAATCAGAGATTTAGAACATATGGTAGATAATAAAACTTTTCAACCATAGTTGCAGCGGAACAAACAATCCATTAGAAGAGTCAAGTAGAACATAATGTCTACTATCTCCTCTAAATTAAATGTCCATCGTTAATATTTCATTCCTGTAATACTTATCAACAGTTCTTCATTGTATCCAAGACAAAGAGAACTTTCATCACCTGTCTTCACCTGAACCACTAAAGATTATAATTAAGTTCACAATTCATATTTATAATAATGTGAATTAACAGTTCCTTCTTGCCACAAAGGCTTAATAGAATATTTACTCAATATCCTTACCCCAAAGGCTGAAGATATATAAATGTAATGACAATGATCAGACCAATCAGTTGTCTATCTTTGCACTACGGACCAAAGATATTCAACTATAAAATTAATGGTCATGATCATACCAATCAATTGTCTGTCAGTGCATTACGACCAAAGACATTCAACTGTTAACTAATGGTCATGATCCTGCCAATCACATCATTGAATTATCCATGCACTACGGCCAAGGATATTCGTTAGTATCACTAGTGGTCATGATCATGTCATACACCTGTCCATCTTCGCACTACGGGTCAAAGCTATCAAATAACATATCATCTTTGCACTACCGGCCAAAGATATTCAACAACATATCATCTTTGCACTACATGCCAAAGATATACAACAGTAAAACCAATAACCAACAGTATAATAAAGAATATATGAATTTGAAAATGGATTTTCACCCGCCATGCGGTAATCCACGTATACAGATCATTTCCACAATTTTAATAAGGAATGAATACAAAGGATCATTTACAATGCATGTAGTAATCCACATAGACATGTTATACTAACAGAATAATAAAGAATGAAATAACAAAAGACATCACCATGCATGCGATAGAGACCGCACAGACAGGTTATTCTCAACATAATAATAAATGCAGAATAATAAATAATGGAACCAGGTCCGGCGTAAAACGCACAGACAGGATATTCCGACAGAATCGTAAATGCGAAATAATAAATATTGGAACCAGGTCAGGTGAAATTCACACCGACAGGATATTCCGACAGAATAATAAATGCGGAATAATAAAAGAAGATCACCAAGTATTGGGTAAACCGCATATACAGGTCATTCCACCAAGTATAGGGTAAACCGCGCATACAGGTTATTCCAATAGAATAATAAATGCGGAATAATAAAAGAAGATCACCAAGTATTGGGTAAACCGCATATACATGTCATTCCACCAAGTATAGGGTAAACCGCGCATACAGGTTATTCCAACAGAATAATAAATAATGGAATAACAATGGACTTCACCAGGTATACGGTAATCCCCGTATACAGGTTATTCCAACAGAATAATAAAGAATGGAATAACAGAAGTTCTCTTCATGAATAAGAAAGAATAACACCCCTTACGGATACAACAAATAATATCTCTTACTATAACAATATCCTTTTACCTTTCAAATAAGAGTATTCCGACTAGTAGGGCGAGGATATACTTAAAGAAAACTTGCACTACTCTCAAAGTTTTCTTAAACTCTAAAAAAACTCTCAAGATTATAGAAGGAGAATTCTCTAAACTTTTGGTGTGTTTTCAATTCTAACTAAGCTTTCTATTTATAGGAAATGGACTGCATAGTAACCAATCCTATGAACGGTCCAGATTGATTTACTTTAATCGGACGGTCCATATTTAAAATAAAATCTTTTAAATAAAATATAATATATTATAATTATTATCTAATAAAACAAACAACTTTATAAAAATATTTTATTTTATATAAAAAGATTTTACTATGCAAACACTATGCATAATAAAATATAATATATTATATTTATAGAATAACTTAAAGTATTCTGTTTTATATAAAAAAATTTACTATGCAAAACACTATGCATAATAGAATCTAATATATTCTATTTATAGAATAACTTTATTAAAGTATTCTGTTTTATATAAAAAGATTTTACTATGAAAAACACTATGCATAATAGAATATAATATATTCTATTTATTGAATAATTTTATAAAAGTATTCTGTTTTATATAAAAATCTTTTCTGTTATAATTTCAAACAACGGTCTGAAAAATTAGTACATCTTTTCATAGAATAATATTGTACTCAAAAATAAATTGGACCGAAAACAAATATATTATTGGGTGAATAGTATCCCGTGAATAGTAACTCATGAATAGTACTCTGACACAAAAAGTGTTCCAAATACTCGAGTGAACAATACTAGATTGAATAATAATTTGGGTGAATAGTAATCCGTAAATAGTAACTCCGACACAAAAAGTGTCCCAAATACCCGAGTGAACAATTCTAGAGTGAATAGTAATTTGGGTGAATAGTAACTCGTGAATAGTATTTCAATATAAAAAGTGTCCCAAATACCCGAGTGAACAATACTAGAGTGAATAGTAATTTGGGTGAATAGTAACTCGTGAATATTACTCCGACATAAAAAGTGTCCCAAATATCCGAGTGAACAATACTAGAGTGAATAGTAATTTGGGTAAATATTAATTCATGAATAGTAACTTGTGAATAGTAACTCATGAATAGTAACTCTGACACAAAAAAGTATCCCAAATACCCGAGTGAATAATACTAGAGTGAATAGTGACCAGGTATTTTATGACAACTTGTTTACTTTGATTTTTTTTTCACATATCACCCTTAACTTTAACCTTTTATCAATTTAACCATTTACCAAAATAGAAAAATTGAATACTTTTATTTCATAAAATTTGGGGTCTCACATAAACTCTTGCGAAGTCTATACCGTGCTAGATACCAGTTCTACTCACTCTTTTATTTCACCTAGTTGTGTTCAATGTTTGAAGTTAACTCTGGAGAAGTTAGACTTTGATATATTTGTTTAAACTCAGTTGGGAGAAATTTTCGTTACCTCCACTATTTATAAATTTTGTTCAAATCAACACTTTCACGTTACCTGTCGATATTATGTCTTTGAAAATACTTGCCTTTGATGTGATTTTTGGAAACGATTGGTTAACTACTCATCATGCTTTTCGTAAGGTTGTTAGCTTTCAAACTCCTAATCAACCTGTTATACGAATTAAAAGTAACCAAACCACTAAAGTCAACCATTTTCATTTCAATCCATAAGTAAAGAGCCCCGATCCTTTCATTGTTGACTTCCTTGTGTGGAATACACCGAAGCCAAACTTTCTATACGAGATTGTGTGAATGACGATGGCAAGTTGATAGGTATTAACATAACGTACTATCCAAGTCTTGGATGAGAGTAACAATTTTGAATGATATTTTTATCGTTAATAAATTTCTTGACGTATTCTTGAAGACTTCTTAGCCTACCCTTAGAGTGTGAATTTGAATTTTGTTTTTACCCCAGTACAAAACCCATTTCTTAAACCCTCAAAATATTTCTTCAACTAAAATGAACGTAACATGCGCCAAAGACATTGACTCGAGCTATGACGCCCCTAAAATTAGGTATACATCACCCATCTTGAGTCGCCAAATACATGATACAAAATACAAATACAACTTAATTATACAAATGTCGTGTAACATACGACAATACATAAACTGAGAGTTCTAATAGGAATATTGTTATCTAGACAATATCCATACTCAAAGAGTCCTCATTACATTTATTATCACACTAATTAACAGAATAGTGAGGACTACTAATGCTACTGTCTGGACCGTCACTCCATTCCCCGACTAGTCCCGGCTACATTCTCTTTTCCTGAAGAGAACAGTGAAAGAAAGGGTGAGCTCAACTAGCCCAGTAAGAAATATTATGACTAAGATAATACAAAACAAAATTATCATTAGTCTTCAACAATGTTAAACTGATAAAATATAATAGACATCAAGTTTAACTGCAGCGGAATAAGCAATCCATTAAAAGAGTCAAGTAGAGAATAAAGTCTACTATCTTTTATGATTTAAAAGGTTTTCATCAATTTTAATCGCTGAGACTCAGCTTAATAAATAAACCACAATATCTAATCATCCCTGTACCACGGTCAAAAATTTTCATTAAATCATCAATGGTCATGACTATACCGAATAACCCCTGGTCATAATCATACCAAAAACTATCCATCAATGCATCACAGGCCACTGAAGACTTTTATCACATCTTTTATAACATGTCATGATTATACCGAATGATTCCTGGTCATAATCATACTAAGTTCATCCATGCACGTAAGCCAAAGATGACTTTCAACATAATATAACATGAGGATGGTGACAATGACATAATAATTCAATAAAACAAGTTCAAGAATTAATTTATCCAAGAACCCATAACGTCCAAATTGTCAACATGATACTGCTTTGTAGGGTAAAATTCAAGAATGCTCAGAAGAATATTTCCATAAAAAATACTGGATGAAGCGCAAATATCAAGGATATTCCTCTAATTTCATGGAGTATAAAAGTCAAAATTTTAACCAACTGAGTATAATATCGAATGGAATAACAAAAGATATCACCATGCATGCGGTACTTCATATATTCAGGTTATTCCAATAGAATAATAATAACGGAACCAGGTCAGGTGAAAATCACACCGACAAGATATTCCCACAGAATAATAAAGGCAAAATAATAAAATGGAACCAGTTCCGGCGTATAGCACAGACAGGATATTCCAACAGAATAATAAAGGCGAAATAATAAAATGGAACCAAGTCCGGCGTATAGCACAGACAGGATATTCCGACAAAATAATAAAGACGGAATAATAAAATAGAACCAGGTCCGGCGTATAGCACAGACAGGATATTCCGACAGAATAATAAGGACGGAATAATAAAATGGAACTAGGTCCGGCGTATAGCACAGACAGGATATTCCGACAGAATAATAAAGACAGAATAATAGAAGAATGTCACCAAGTATAGGGTATTCCGCGTATACAGGTTATTCCAACAGAATAATAAGCAATGGAATAACAGGAGTTCTTTTCATGAATATAAAAGAATAATATCCCTTATCATAAAAGAAGAATATTCCAACTGCTAGGGTGAGGATTTAAAGAAAACTTATACTATGTTCCTTCTTATCCAAGTTTTGAACAGGAACCTCTTCATACGTTAAATCTTCCGCTATTTTGTCCGGTTCTAACTCAATAATGTGGTTCGGGTCTTCCACATATTTACGTAACATGGATATATGAAAAATGTTATGAACACAAGACATACTTAGCGGTAAAGCGAGTCTATAGGCCACAGTTCCTACTCGTTTGAGAATTAAAAATGGGCCAATGAATCGAGGATTAAGCTTTCCTCTCTTTCCAAATCTCGTAACTCCTTTCCATGGAGCAACACGTAACAACACATGATCTCCAATATCGAATTCCACGTCCTTTCGATGAAGATCAGCATAACTCTTTTTTTGGTATTGTGAAGTTTTTATACGTTGTCGGATCGTTTGAATCTTTTTCGTAGTCATACGTAACAATTTCGGTCCCAACAACGTTGCTTCACCCACCTCATCCCAGCATACTGGAGAACGACACTTTCTTCCATACAATGCTTTGAATGGAGCCATGTCAATACTTGCTTGATAGCTGTTGTTGTAGGAAAACTCCACCAATGGCAAGAACTTGTCCCAACTTCCCTTGAAGTCAAAGACACAGAGTCTTAATAAATCTTCAAGAGTTTGAATAGTCCTCTCTGATTGTCCATCCGTCTGAGGATGATATGGCGAACTAAATCGTAAATCTGTGCCCATAGCTTTTTGAAAACTAACCCAAAATTGTGAAGTGAATCTTGGGTCTCGATCAGAAACTATGGACACTGGCATACCATGTAGTCTTACAATCTCGTTTATGTACATACGAGCAATACGTTCAAGTGTATAAGTTTCTCGTATAGGTAAGAAATGAGCAGACTTGGTCAATCTATCAACAATGACCCAAATTGCATCGATTCCTTGAGAAACCATGGGAAGACTAGTAACGAAATCCATAGTAATGTGCTCCCACTTTCATTCTGGAATTTCAAGTGGTTGCAATGGACCTTTTGGTACCTGATGCTCCACCTTGACTCGTTGACAAGTTAGACACCTTGAGATAAACAGCGCTATCTCTCTCTTCATATTGCCCCACCAAAATATATGCGAAGATCATGATACATTTTGGTACTCCCTGGATGGATTGCAAACGGTGTGTTGTGCACCTCCATCATGATTTTATACTTTAACTCAAGGTCATTAGGAACACAAAGTCTGGAGTTGACTCGAAGTATTCCTTCTTCATCGATTCTTGCTTCCAGCATAGTACCTTCTTGTACTTTCTTCCTCATAAGCATTAGCTCCAAGTCTGTAGCTTGAGCAGTTTTAACTTTATCGATTAAAGTCGGTTCTACTCGTATATTCGCCATCATCATGTGGGTCCCTGGAGTCTTTATCTCTATTTCCATCCTTTGCAAGTCATACAAGATGGGCCTTTGCGTTGACAATATCGCACTCGTACCCACATATGATCTTCTACTCAATGCGTCAGCTACCACGTTTGCTTTTCCAGGATGGTATTGGATGGTATGATCATAATCTTTCAATAGTTCAAGCCAACGTCGCTGTCGCATGTTGAGTTCCTTTTGAGAGAAGAAATATTTGAGGCTTTTATGATCCGTAAAGATCTCCACTTTCTCCCTATACAAGTAATGCCTCCAAATTTTAAGTGCGAAGACAACAGCTGCCAACTCTAGATCATGAGTAGGATAATTCCACTCATATTCTTTGAGTTGTCGTGAGGCATAGGCTATGACTTTCTCATGTTGCATGAGAACACAACCTAACCCTTTGCCCGAAGCATCACTGTAGATGACAAATCCCTCCGAGCATGATGATATTGTCAGAACAGGTGCTGAAATGAGTCTTCTCTTGAGTTCTTAAAAACTCTTCTCACATTCTTCATTCCAACCGAATTTTGTATCTTTCCGAGTTAGCTGAGTTAATGGAGTAGCGATTCGAGAAAACCCTTCTACGAATCTCCGATAATAACCAGTTAAGCCGAGAAAGCTACGTACTTTGGTTACTGATTTAGGTTGTTCCCAGCTTTGAATGGCTTCAATCTTTGTCGGGTCAACAAATATTCCATGACTTGATACCACGTGCCCAAGGAATGCTACTTCCTCAAGCCAGAACTCGCATTTCTTCAACTTGGCATAAAGCTTATATTCACGAAGTTTTTGGAGTATCAGCCTCAAGTGTTGCTCATGATCTTCACGACTTTTGAAATAAATAAGGATGTCATCAATAAAGACAACCACAAAGTGATCCAAATATTCCTTAAATACTCGGTTCATCATATCCATGAAGGCAGCAGGAGCAATAGTCAATCTAAAAGACATGACTAGGAATTCATAATGCCTGTACCGAGTTCTGAAAGCCATCTTTGGAATGTCATCAGTTCTAATCTTCAACTGGTGATATCCGAAACGAAGATCAATCTTTGAAAAGAATTTGGCTCCTTGCAACTGGTCAAACAGGTCATCAATACGTGGAAATGGGTACCTATTTTTGATGGTGACATGATTCAACTCCCGATAATCAATACAAAGTCGCATACTCCCATCTTTCTTCTTCACGAATAGAACAGGAGCACCCCAAGGAGAAGTACTAGGACGAATAAAGCCAATGTCTAACAATTCCTGCAGTTGGGTCTTTAACTCCTGAAGTTCAATAGGAGCCATTTGATATGGGGCTTTGGAAATGGGTTTTGTACCGAGTTCAAGGTCGATACAAAATTCAATTTCACACTCTGGGGGTAGGCCAGGAAGTTCTTCAGGGAATACATCAGAAAATTCATTAACAATACAAATATCACTCAAAACTGACGTATTTTTGTTTAGATCCGTGACATGAGCTAAGAAAACTTGACATTCGTTTTTCAATAAACGAATAGCTTTATGGCTTGAAATGACAGTGATGGATTTTAATGGTTTGGTTGCTTGAATTCGTATAATAGGTTGGTTAGGAATATGAAAGCTAACAACCTTACGAAAACAATTAATTTTTGCATGATGAGTAGTTAACCAATCAATCCCTGGAATCACATCAAATGCAAGTATTTTCAAAGAAATAAGATCGACAGGTAACGTACGGTTATCGATTTGAATCAAACAAGACTTATAAATCGTGGATGTAATGAAGGTTTCCCCCAACGGAGTTTCAACAGATAAGTCAAAGTCTAGTTTCTCTGGAGTCAAATTTAAACGTTAAGCGCAAGTAGGAGAAATAAAGGAATGGGTAGAACCAGTATCAAATAAAGTATAAACTTCGCTAGAGTTTATGATTAGCTTACCCGTAATCACCTCGTTCGGATTCCTCGCTTTTTGGGAGGTTACGACAAACACTCTCCCTTGAAATACCGGTTTTGGCTTGTCCGGGACACCCTTGGATGCTTCCATCCCAACTGGACTTGACTTTGGTGCACGATAAAATCGGGCTAGGTGGCCTTCTTTTCCACAATTGTAACATACTTTGGATGGCATCGTGCAGTTTGGACTTATGTGTCCTTCCCCTCCACATTTGAAACATACGATCGGCAGTCGTTCTCCTTCCTTAACAGCGAGTGTTGGTGCTGACGTCTTTCCACCTTTGTTGAACCTTCTCTTCTTGAACTTTTCACTCCTATTGTCTTGGCCATGATTACTACCGAAGTGGTTATTATTTCTAGCATGTTGATTCCCTCCACGTTTGTTGTCACCGTTTTGATGACTGTTACTATTGGTATTATCGACTTGTCGACTGCTCTCTCTTGGTTGGGTTGACTCATTATAGCGCTCTAATAACTGAGCCCTATTCACAACATCTGAATACAAACACAGTTTATGAGAGATAAGGTATTGACGTATCTCGGGTTTCAAACCTCTTAGAAACATCTGCGTCATTCTCTCCTCATTATCAACCAAGTGGGACGCAAACCGAGACAACTCGACAAACTTAGCTTCGTACTGCGCCACGGTCATATTGTTTTGCTCAAGCTTGATGAAATCTACCTCCTTCATGTGACGAATACTTTCAGGAAAGTACTTGTTGTTGAACAGCTCTTGGAACTTCTCCCAAGACATCTTCAGTGCGGCAGGTTGAGTACGCTTTACAGACTCCCACCAGTAATCTGCTTCTGCACATAACATGAAGGTGGAAAAAGGAACCTTTTGCTCCTCGAAGCATCCCAAGACATCAAATATCTTGTTAATCTGTTTTATCCACGTCTCCGCCTTAAGTGGTTTTGGCTCTCCGAAGAACTCCGGTGGTCCCAGCTCCTTGAACTGCTTAGCGGTGACCGTTCGAGAGCTGTCAGTGTTTCCACCTACATTTTGGACAGGAGCTGCCTTCGCCTGATATTACATGAATTCTAAAAAGCTCCTAAACATACTGTCATTCGTCATTTGATCAGTGTTGTTGTTTATAGGAGGATTATCGCCATCCTGTTGCACATTGTCCTGGATATTGATCTATGGAGACTCAACGGTCTCCTGTGCTCCATTGATGTTCTCAACATTCTTGGAAGCCATTTTCAAACACTGCCACAAAATAAGGGTTAATTAACATATCACATATTATTCATATACTCTGACCGACCAATTAAATACCAAATAAACTTAGGTAGGTCATACTAGTAAAGGAATTCCCCGTCTCTCCCCTCCTAGTTCTTATCTCACATCTCAGCCAGGGATCATATCCCTAAGCTTTGATACCAACTATGACGCCCCCAAAATTAGGTATACATCACCCATCTTAAGTCGCCAAATACATGGTACAAAATACAAATACAACTTAATTATACAAATGTCGTGTAACATACGACAATACATAAACTGAGAGTTCTAATAGGAATATTGTTATCTAGACAATATCCATACTCAAAGAGTCCTCATTACATTTATTATCACACTAATTAACAGAATAGTGAGGACTACTAATGCTATTGTCTGGACCGTCACTCCATTCCCCGACTAGTCCTGGCTACATTCTCTTTTCCTGAAGAGAACAGTGAAAGAAAGGGTGAGCTCAACTAGCCCAGTAAGAAATATTATGACTAAGATAATACAAAACAAAATTATCATTAGTCTTCAATAATGTTAAACTGATAAAATATAATAGACATCAAGTTTAACTGCAGCGGAATAAGCAATCCATTAAAAGAGTCAAGTAGAGAATAAAGTCTATTATCTTTTATGATTTAAAAGGTTTTCATCAATTTTTATCGCTGAGACTCAGCTTAATAAATAAACCACAATATCTAATCATCCCTGTACCACGGTCAAGGATTTTTATTAAATCATCAATGGTCATGACTATACCGAATAACCCCTGGTCATAATCATACCAAAAACTATCCATCAATGCATCACAGGCCACTGAAGACTTTTATCACATCTTTTATAACAGGTCATGATTATACCGAATGATCCCTGGTCATAATCATACTAAGTTCATCCATGCACGTAAGCCAAAGAAGACTTTTAACATAATATAACATGAGGATGATGACAATGACATAATAATTCAATAAAACAAGTTCAAGAATTAATTTATCCAAGAACCCATAACGTCCAAATTGTCAACATGATACTGCTTTGTAGAGTAATATTCAAGAATGCTCAGAAGAATATTTCCATGAAAAATACTGGATGAAGCGGAAATATCAAGGATATTCCTCTAATTTCATGGAGTATAAAAGTCAAAATTTTAACCAACTGAGTATAATATCGAATGGAATAACAAAAGATATCACCATGCATGCGGTACTTCATATATTCAGGTTATTCCAATAGAATAATAATAACGGAACCAGGTCAGGTGAAAATCACACCGACAAGATATTCCCACAGAATAATAAAGGCAAAATAATAAAATGGAACCAGTTCCGGCGTATAGCACAGACAGGATATTCCAACAGAATAATAAAGGCGAAATAATAAAATGGAACCAAGTCCGGCGTATAGCACAGACAGGATATTCTGACAAAATAATAAAGACGGAATAATAAAATAGAACCAGGTCCGGCGTATAGCACAGACAGGATATTCCGACAGAATAATAAAGACGGAATAATAAAATGGAATCAGGTCCGGCGTATAGCACAGACAGGATATTCCGACAGAATAATAAAGACAGAATAATAGAAGAATGTCACCAAGTATATGGTATTCCACGTATACAGGTTATTCCAACAGAATAATAAGCAATAGAATAACAGAAGTTCTCTTCATGAATATAAAAGAATAATATCCCTTACCGTAAAAGAAGAATATTCCAACTGCTAGGGTGAGGATTTAAAGAAAACTTATATTATGTTCTTTGCTCAAAGTTTCTTAAAACTCTTAAGGAAATACTCTCAAGATTATAGAAGGAGAATTCTCTGAACTTCTGGTGTGATTTCAATTCTAACTAAGCTTCCTATTTATAGGAAAATGGACTGCATAGTAACCAATCCATTAACGGTCCAGATTGATTTACTTTAATCTGACGGTCCATATTTAAAGCAAAATCATTTAAATAAAATATAATATATTCTATTTTATATAAAAATATTTTAATATTCAAATACTATGCAGGCACTATGCAAACACTATGCATAATAAAATATAATAGATTCTATTTATAGAATTACTTTAATAAAGTATTTTGTTTTATATAAAAAGATTTTACTATGCAAAACACTATGCATAATAGAATATAATATATTCTATTTATAGAATAACTTTAATAAAGTATTATGTTTTATATAAAAAGATGTTTATGTTTTATTACGTTAATAATACGAATAAAACAAAACTTCTAAATCAACAATAATTGAATCAAATAGTGTGAGATACTATGCAGCAACTATTGTAGCAATAATTGAACAAAACTGAGTGACTTCTCACATAAATATCAATAATTAACACCGTGTGCTACTATGCAACAACGCATATTACTGTACTTTTACTACCGAGTAGTTCAACAGTATCAACGGTAAAACTTCCGCCGTTATTTTCAATAAAATATTTTTGTCGTTTTCTCAATCCGACAATAATTCTGTTGTGGAGTCCACCAATGATTGTTCCGTCGTACGAATATTTTTTGTTTAAAACGAATATTCCCCAACCAATTGAATATTATAACAACTTGCGTACTTTGCAAAATGTATAATTATTATCCACAACTATAACATTATATCATAATATTCAAAAGTGATAATTATAGAAAATTCATTTTTATTTATAAAAGTTGGGGTCTTACACGAGCTGTTGAAGATTACGATCGTACCATTCAATATCATCATGGAAGAGCGAACGTGGTAGCTGACGTGTTGAGTAGAAGATCGTATGCGTTTACGAGTGCGATGTTGCTAACACAAAGACTCGTTTCGTATAACTTACAAATGATAAAGATAGAGTTAAAGACTGACCCACATGAAGATAACGAACATACGAGTAGAATCGACTTTAATCGATAAAGTTAAAGCCGCTCAAGCTACACACCCAGAGCTGATGAATGTGAAGAAGAAGGTTCAAGAGGGCATTATTCTAGAAACAAGAATCGACGAAGAGAGAAAATCTCAACCCTCGATTTAATTGGCCCATTTGAAATCCTCGATTAAGTATGAGCTGTGGCTTATAGACTCGTTTTACCGCCAGGTATATTGTGTGTTCATAATGTTTTTAACGTATCGATGTTACGTAAATATGTGGACGACTCGAACCACATTATTAATTTAGAACCGGACGAGATAGCGGATGATTTAACGTTTGAGGAGATACGTGTTAAAATCTTGGATAAGAAGAATTGTATTCAACACTCAAAGGTTATACCTCAAGAGTTAGAATCTGACAAGGTATCCTCACCTTTTCATCATACCAGGTACGTACGTAAATTTCGAGGGCGAAATTTCATAAGGAGAAGAGATTGTAAAATCCCAGATTTTATGAATAAAGAATTAAATTTCTCAAAATACTTTTTTATATTATGGTGTGGATTTGAGATAATGTTATAGTTGTGGGTAATATTTACAAATTTTGCAAAGTATGCAAGTTGTCATATTATATTCGATTGGTCGGGAAATATTTTTTTTGTCAGGGAATATCCGTACGACGGTACAATCATTGGTGGACCCCACAATGGAATTATTGTCGGATTGAGAAAACGACAAAAATATTTTTATTGAAAATAACGGCGGAAGTTTTATCGTTAATACTATTGAACTACTCGGTAGTAAAAGTACATTAATACGTGTGGTTGCATAGTAGTACACAGTATTGATTATTGATGCTTATGTGATAAGTCATTCAGTTTTGTTTTATTAGTATTATTAACGTAATAAAACAGAATAATTTTTTATATAAAGCAGAATACTTTTATAAAGTTATTCGTTTTATTGGGCTAATAGTAAAAAAATTTTATATAAAACGGAATACTTTTATAAAGTTATTCGTTTTATTAGACAATAATTAGATTATATTATATTTTATTATGCATAGTGTTGCATAGTATTTTGCATAGTAAAATCTTTTTATATAAAATAAAATACTTTTATAAAGTTATTCATTTTATTAGATTATAAATAGAATATATTATATTTTATTTAAAAGATTTTGCTTTAATTATGGACCTTCCGATTAAAGTAAATCAATCTGGACCATTCATGAATTAGTTACTATGCAGTCCATTCTTCTATAAATAGAAGCTCATTCCTTCATTATTTTCTTACGAATTCACTGAAACTCCAGAGAGAGAAATTATAGAGAGAAAGAAGAAGAGTATTCTGCTACTTCACTACTCCGATATCAAATTTCTTTGATGGTAAGGGATATTATTTGTTGTACCCGTAAGGGGTATTATTTCTATTGTATTCATGAAGAGAACTTCTGTTATTCCATTCTTTATTATTCTGCTGGAATAACTTGTATACGCGGGCTACCCTATACTTGGTGAAATTCTTCTGTTATTCCACTCTTTATTATTCTATTGGAATATCATGTCTATGCGTTTTACGCCGGACCTGGTTCCGTCTTTATTATTCTGCTAGAATATCCTGTCTGTGCGTTTACGCCGGACCTGGTTCCGTTTTTATTATTCTGTTGGAATATCCTGTCTGTGCGCTTTACGCCAGACCTAGTTCCGTCTTTATTATTCTGTTGGAATATCCTGTCTGTGCGTTTTACGCCGGACCTAGTTCCGTTTATTTAGTATTTTGTTAGAATAACCTGTCTATGCGAAGTACCGCATGCATGGTGATTTCTGTTGTTATTCCATTCTTTATTATTCTGTTGGAACATCCTGTCAGTGTGAATTTCATCTGACCTGGTTCCGTTACTTTTTATTCTGTTGGAATAACCTGTCTATGCGAAGTACCGCATGCATGGTGATTTCTATTGTTATTCCATTCTTTATTATACTCAGTTGGTTAAAGTTTTGACTTCTATACTCCATGAAATTAGTGGAATATCTTTGATATTTGCGCTTCATCCAGTATCTTTTCATGGAAATATTTTTCTGAGCATTCTTGAATTTTACTCTACAAAGAAGTATCATGTTGATAATTTGGACGAAATTGGTTCCTGGATAAATTAGTTCGTGAACTTGTTTTATTGAATTCTTATATCATTGTCATCATCCTCATGTTTATATTATGTTTAAAGTCATCTGTGGCATGTAGTGCATAGATGGACTTGGTATGATTATGACCAGGGATTATTCGGTATAATCATGACCGTAATGTTACAAATGATGTGGAAAAAGTCCTCATTGGCCCGTAGTGCATTGATGGATAGTTTTTGGTATGATTATGGCTCTGGATTCTCTTCGGCCAAGGGAGTAAAGATGAATTATTTTATGGCATAATCAGGACCGTTGATGAAAATACAATTATCTTTGGCCAGTAGTGCATGGATAATTCGTGGTCGTGATACTAAATAATATCCTTGGCCTGTAATGCAGGGATGATTCGATGATGTGGATTATTTATTAAGCTGAGTCCCAGCAATAAAAGTGATGAAAAACCTTTTAAATCATAAAAGATAGTAGATTTTATTTTCTACTTGACTCTTTAACTGGATTGTTTATTCCGCTGCAGTTAAACTTGATGTCTATTATATGTTATCAGTTTAACATTGTTGAAGGCTAAAGATAATTTATTCTGCATTATCTTAGTCATAATATTTCTTACTGGGTTAGTTGAGCTTACCATTTCTTTCATTGTTCTCTTCAGAAAATGAGAATATAGCTAGGACGAGTCAGGGAATGGAGTGACGGTTCAGATGATAGCATTAGTAGTCCTCACTATTCTGTTAAATAGTGTGATAATAAATATAATGAGGACTGAATTTGAGTTTGCATACTGTCTATGAGGACTCCATTGAGAATGGATATTGTCTAGAAGGCAATATTCTTGATTAAACTCTCAGTTTATATTTTGTCGTATTGTACACGACAGTTGTATAATTAAGTTGCATTTGATTTATGTACCATGTATTTGACGACTCAAGATGGGTGATGTATACCTATTTTGGGGGCGTCACAAATTATGTCAAATCATTAAATCTCAAATTAATTATTAAATTAATTTGAATAACATCATGTTTATTAAATAATCCATTTAATCAAATAAGCTCAATTAAATACATACTTTGAATAACAAATTCTTCACATTAATTTAATCAATGTAACACATATAATTAAATTAATCTACCACAAATTTCTCAATTTATTATTTAGCCCAATAATTAAATCATCTAAAATATTTATTTAATTCAATAAATATTCAAATTAAATTACAAAAATCTCATTCGTCACAGGAAAAATGACCAAAGGACCTTTCAAGACAAAGAAATATAGAGCCAATTATAAGTTAGAATTAATTCATACAGATGTATGTGGTCCTATGAATATCCGAGCACGAGGAGGGTTTGAGTATTTCATCACCTTTACTGATGATTACTTAGGATTTAGTTATGTGTACCTTTTGCATCGAAATTCTGAACCATTTGAAAAATTCAAAGAATTTCAGACAAAAATAGAAAGGCAATCAGGTAAACACATAAAGGCCCTTCGATCGGATCTAGGAGGTGAATACCTTATTGGAAAATTCAAAGATTACTTATCTAATATAGGGATTATATCTGAATTGACTGCACCGGGTACACCCTAGCAAAATGGTGTGGCAGAAAAAAGAAATAAGACTTTTTTAGATATGGTAAAGTCTATGATGAGTTTTTTCTATTCCTATTTCCTTTTGGGGTTATGCACTAGAAACAACAATGTACTTATTGAATCTTATACCATTAAATTCTGTTCCTTTAACTTCTAGAGAATTGTGGAGTGGGCGAAAGCCAGTATTGCACCACATTCATATATGGGTCACACCTGCACATATACGAAAATGATAGATAAACTTAGATAAATTAGGTACAAGAACAGAAGTAGGTTTATTTGTAGGATATCCAAAAAGAACTAGAGGTGGTCTATTTTATAGTCCTTTAGACCAGAAAGTATTTGTTAGTGCAAATGCAGTTTTTCTGGAAAATGACCACATAATGGATCACAAGTCGAGTAATAAAATTGTCTTATAAGAAATGTCAAGTACATCAATTACGTACTCAATCAATTAATCCACCACAAGACTTGGATGAATTGCCACAAACTAACTAACCCGATTCTTCTAATACACCAAAGCTTCGTCGTAGTGGGAGGAGTATCAAGACTCCTGAGAGACTTTCACTTCTTGGAGAAACTTATGATGTTATTCTGGAAGAAGTAAAGTCAGATTCCTCTAACTTCCATGAAGCTATTAATGATGTAGATGCATCCAACTGGCACATGGCTATAAAACAAGAAATGGATTCTATGTACTCAAATAAAGTATGGGAACTCGTAGAAGCACCTAATGGGGTCAAACCTATAGGGTGCAAGTGGGTCTAAAAAAGAAAAAGAAGGGTATATGGAAAGGTGGAAACTTTTAAAGCACGGTTGGTAGCAAAAGGTTTTACTCAAAAAGAGGGTATCGATTATGAGAAAATCTTTTCACCATTAGTTATGCTTAAATCTATCAGAATACTCTTATCCATTGCAGCTCATCTCGATTACGAGATATGGCAAATGGATGTGAAGACTGCTTTTCTTAATGGATATCTTGATGAAGAAATCTATATGAAGCAGACTGATGGTTTCATAGTTAAAGGCTAAGAAAATATGGTATGCAGGTTGCAAAAGTCCATTTATGGACTTAAGCAAGCATTAAGGTCTTGGAATATAAAGTTTGATCAAGCAATCAAATCTTATGGTTTTGAACAAAATCCAGAAGAATCTTATGTGTACAAGAAGAATAAAGATGGGGTGATGGTATTCTTAGTTCTTAATGTGGATGATATATTGCTTATTGGTAATGACGTGGGAGCTAGTATTATCTAGCGTTAAAATTTGGTTGTCTAGTAATTTTGAGATGAAGGACCTAGGAGAGGCTAATTACATTCTAGGGATCAAGCTTTGGCGTGATTGCAAGAATAAAATGTTGGGACTATCCCAAGCTACATACATAAATACAATTTTGGCTAGGTTTAACATGCAGAATTCCAAGAAAGGACTACTTCTTATCAGACATGGAATTCCTCTTACTAAGGAGCAGTGCCCTAAGACAGCTCAAGACCAAGAGCGCATGGAGACAATCCCTTATGCTTCGGCGGTGGGAAGTCTTATGTATGCAATGTTGTGTACTAGACCAGATATTTATTTTGCAGTAGGCCTGGTCAGAAGATATCAGTCTAACCTTGGACTCGAATATTGGATAGCAGTAAAGCATATACTTAAGTATCTACGGAGAACAAAGAGATTATATGTTTGTCTATTCTAGTGATGATCTTGTTCCAAAAGGATATACAGATTCAGATTTTCAGTCAGATAGAGATTTTAGAAAGTCAACATCTGGTTATGTGTTTACTCTTAGAGGTGGAGCTGTCAGTTGAAGGAGTGTTAAATTTTTTTGCATAGCTGACTCCACCATGGAAGTTGAATACGTTGCTGCTTCCGAAGTTGCAAAAGAGGTTGTATAGCTCAAGAAGTTCTTGCTAGAAATAGGAATGGTACCTTCAGTATCATCTCCTATTGTCCTGTTTTGTGACAATAATGTGGCGATTGGACAATCAAAGGAGCCTAGAAACCACAAGAAAGGCAAACACATTGAAAGAAAATATCACCTCATCCGAGATATAGTTCAACGAGGAGATATATAGTTTTAAAGATAGCTTATGCACAAAATTTGGTTGATCCTTTTATGAAGACCTTGTCTTCTAAAGTTTTTGATTTTCATCTTGAGGGGATGAGTATTAGACAAATGGTAGATTGGGTTTAGGGCTAGTGGGAGATTGTAAGGTTTTAAGCCCAAAAAAACCCAATGTTGATATTTATTTTATTATTTTAATAATAAAATTTAATTTCATTTTGCATAATTAAATGTGTCATAAATTTTGTCCATAATTATACATTTTATAATTTATGTATATGAAGGAATGTCATACTGAAAATATAAACTATATGTTATGTATAATTAAAGAAATATATTGTTCTTAATCTTAGATGGAAATGGACAAACCATTCTAGTAGATTCTAATACACTTGATTGGATGATTTGTCTTAGTCGTGTAATTAAAGTGAAGACTTTAATCTAGTGTATTGATGTATTTTTGAAATACATAAAACTAGATCGTTACGAAAAATTATTTATTAAATACTGTTATTATAAATAATTTTTAATTACTATTAATGTGCAATTACTCTTAATCCTGAGAGAATAATGAACTTAATTTTATAATGTGTGTCACTTTAATATATTAAAGAGTGAGATTTTAAATACAATCAATACCTCAATATATATGTTGGGTGATATATGTTATGAAATTAGGAACATGTATTTTTTAAGATGGAATTCTATACTACTAAAAAAAAGGGTCACTTGTGATGGCCAAAATCCATCACAAAAAGTAGGAAAATCATCACGAAAGGTTTATGTGATGGCTTTAAGCATCACAATGGTCGTCTTATATACGCCCATCATGAAAGATATTACGTGATGGTTTTGGCAATCACGCAAACGCTTAGTACTTTTGTGATGATTAATACAATCACATTAACACATAATCTATTGTGATTGTCAAAGTCATCACAAAAAAACATGACTTTAGGAATCAAATGTAAGAACATGAATATCTATTTACGTATAATTTATTTCACTATATTAATTGTATCAAATGATACTTGTAGGATTCGAACCCTCTCCCATTTGCAAACTAAATAACAAGTATTACCACTACACCAAAGTCCAGATCATCATGAATATAATTTTAAAACAAAATATAAAAGGAAACATATGTGAGTTGACTTACTAAACAAAATTACTTTCACATAAAATTTGGTGATTGCAATAACAGTCACAAATACTCTATAATGATGTTAAAATTAGTCATCACTAAGAGCCATCATATATTTTATTGTTTTGTGATGGTTTGAAAATTTTATCACAAAATACCTTCTTTTTGTAATTGCAAATAAAAGTCGTCACAAAAATCTATCTTTTTTAATGATTGTTACGACCGTTATAAAATATTTTTTTGATTATTTCTTACATTAAAATATTAGTGATAGCTTAAATACAATCACGAAAAGGGTATATCTATAAGTGATGACTTAGTGCGTCACAAAAAGAAAATTTATTTTACGAGAAAAATTTAGTGTGATTGACATGGCCATCACAATTATAATACATTGATGGCAAGATTAGTCATCACTAAGAGCCATCATATATACTATTATTTTGTAATTACTTAAAAAGTCCATCACAAATTATTATCTTTTGTGATTGTTTTTAAAAACTATCACAAAATTCCGTCACGTATTCTTGTTTTTCTAGTAGTATACAATTAAATTATAATATCCCCTTGATATAATTTATTGGTTGATCACCAGAATCTTGGCCAAGTATTTTAGTAATTCAAATTACTAAAGTATTAATTTAATTTATTAAATTAATGTGTGATCAAAAGTTTATAAATTATGTAGTCAAGGATATAAGAAGTAAACGTAATGGGTTAACAGTTTTATTCCTATACACGTTTATGGATATTATTGTAGATGAGTATTTTGCAATAGCCTAATTGTGGAAGGATTTAATTAATTAATTTTAATTTTATTAATTCTAGAGTGCAATTATAACTATTTAGTGGAATTAGTTATAATTAATATAATTCTAATTGATTAAAGAGTTAATCAGAAATTAGTATTATATTGGAGCTAGTTGTAGAATCCTACTTGATCCCCACTCTAGCTCTTATTAAGATATAACAAAATAGCAGGATAAGATATATCTCAAGAGTTTTTAAATTCTTCTGAAAAATATCAGGGAGTTGAGGACTCTATATATTATATTACTCAGTAGTATTTTGAGCCCGCACTACTCAGAAAAGTACATAATATCAAAATGAAGATGAGGAGCGAGGAAAAGCCTTCATCAGAATAAACAAAAAAAAATCTCCATTGTGCTACAACAAAACATGAGGTATATATGTAATATAATTTATTTAATTTTTTGATTATGCTAAATTATGAGAAATATCTTAAGATAATAATTTTTAAAAATAAAAATTATTAATTTATTTGGAAATCATTTCCTACAATGGAGGGTTAAGGTGATTTTTGATTAACTTATTCATGATTACGTTTTTAAACTTATGTAAGTTTCATTTAGAACTAACAATCAATTAATAATCTCCTAAAATGAAAACATTTTTTTTTGCAAGGGTGACCATATGCTTCTTACGTTGAAAGGAATCAAAATGACCAAATACGAAGATTTGTTTGAAGAAGGAGTTGTTTATACATTAAGAACTTCAAGCTGGTGAAGAGACCATAAACAATACGTGTTCATTCAAAAAAATATGCATGTTTATCAAGACTATTTTTTGGTCCGCATGTCAATACATATATATATTTTCAAAAAATTTATGTGGACATGAAAATTGGACATGAGTGTATTTAAATTTTACTTATTTGTATTTCGACCCCCAATGATGAGTCAAAATACAAATTTGTAAAATTCAAATACATTTATGTCTAATTTTTAATTATGTCTACCTAGAAGAGCTCATATATTTTTTCCAAATGCCCTCACTTTGGAGAAATATCATTATATTTCTAATTAGTATCGATAATAAATATTACTAGTCTCACAATCGTGTAATTAAGAAAATACTATTCATTAAATTATGTACAAAATATTTATTAATTGTTTTTGTAATCTCCATCATCAAGATGGATATGAAAAAAGTAGATTCACGGGCAAACATGAAGATTTCTTCCAAACCCTAGAATGCAATCTAAGAATCTCTCTAGCTTTCTCCTTTGTCTTGCTCCCACAATCCACTTGCACCACCAAACACAACTTTGCCACCACTCCAAGCTGCAACATCTCTTGCACAACACTAGGACAACTCCCCGAAAACCGCGCAATTGAAGCCAAAATCCTCACACTATTCTCACTTGCCACCGGAGAAACCCTAAGTATCTTCTTTGACACCACCGCCAATCCGGCCCCGTGCTTCAAAAACTCCGCTCTCCCTTCCGCACATTTGCACAACTGATCCAACACCATTAGCACCATTTCAACAGCCCTTTTGGCCAAAGAATTATCAAGCAAAAAATCAACCAATTCGGGTACTAATCCGGCCTCAACTGCCTTAATCCTGTTTCTTCCCCATGGACAAATATTGATTAGTAGTTGCAATGTAGCTTTTGTAGCCTGTTGTGATATCTGATCCTTCAAAACTTGAACTAATTCGACAAACAGCTCGTGTTTTAAGGAGATTATTTCCATGGGATCAGCAACTCGCATGATTGATTTTAATATCAACGCAGAATAAGTACGCGATTCGTAGTTTCCCCCCTGCATGAGAGCGATTAAGGACGGAATAAAATGAGGGTTGGTCAAGAGGAGTGATTTAAGGCCGGATTCGGATAATTGAAGATGGTAAAGAATGCTTAATGCTTCATCACTCGCCCGTGTATTGCATGATTCTGCCCCATCTTTTGATGATATGATTGAAGCTAAAAGCCTCGCGGCGCCGGCTTCTTCCATAAACCGCTTGTTGGTTTCGCTCTCAAAAGCTATGGATTTTAGCTGGTTGAGGCATTTCATTAGCAAATGTGGGGATTCGGAGTCGTTGATAATTTTTACCAGCTGAGATTTGGTAATGGGGGATTTTGGTGTTGGAATTCTATCGACGCCAAACGAGGCATTGAGTGTGCACCATGACTGGATCAAACGGCGGAGGGTGTGGTTTGGAGTTATTTCTATATCTGAAAGAACTTGTTTGGTGACGGGACAAGTGCTGTTTTTCTTTGAAAATGTCCATTTTTCGATTGTTCGGCGATCGTAGGTTATCCCTGTGGAGAGAATTACAGGGTCTTTCATGATCTCTAGAGAAATGGGGCAAAGGAAAAGTGATGGAACTTCAATTTCGTCCATTTGAATTTTGAAAATTTGATACGAAAATGAGAAAATCTGGAGGAATTGAAGAGAACCCAGATGACAAAAGGATTAAATATGGAAAACCCAGAAAGATTTGCACAAAATTTGATTGGAATTGGAGAGTTTTGGATTGGTTTGAAGATGCTTGGAGTGGAGGGATTTGGTTTGGTTTTATATGGGGGAGGAGAAAGAAATTCAAATTGTCAAAGTCAAAACACGGAAAATTAAAAATGAAGTGTTTTGAAAGTGTACGAAGAGAGCAAGGATGGTTGACTTTTCTAAAAAATGAATAGGATATTCCACTTTAGGCGAGACGGACGACTTTTTTTAAAAAAAAAATTGATATTTTTATAAATAAATTTGATAACTTCACAATTTTCTTCTCATATTAATAGAAAATGGGGGTGTGGGGTGTGGGATGGAAGGAGGGTCCACCTCATATAAAAAAAATGTTGTGAAATTATCAAATTTATTTATAAAAATATCAAAAAGAATATGCAAGTCACTCGTATAATATTATTATATTTCATTTATTGGAGTCTTTCACAATTATAATTAAATAAAGAAGAAATCGTAACATGTGGTAGGACTCTTAATACAAGATTTAGGTTGTAAATA
Source organism: Panax japonicus (assembly GCA_020205505.1). Classification (NCBI taxonomy): domain Eukaryota; kingdom Viridiplantae; phylum Streptophyta; class Magnoliopsida; order Apiales; family Araliaceae; genus Panax; species Panax japonicus. Next base: position 3,171,363 of record CM035098.1, on the reverse strand, counting down.
AATGTTATAACAAAATTTATCTTGTTAGAATAAATATATATTTAGTGACACTCATACACTAATTTCAATAATATTTTAAATTTTTAACAACACTTATTGTTCTGACAGTGCACAACTATTGATCTGCATTATCAATGACTAAGGGGGTGTTTGATAAAAATTTAATGAATTTGAATCTGAATCTGAATGAGTTAAATCTGAATCTGAATTAAAAAAATTGTTTGATAATTGACATGTCTGAAACATCTGAATGACAAAAATTTTATTATTTTATCCCTCTGAAAAAATCTAAAATTGTTGTAAATTTATTTAATATTATTTAATATAATAGTTAATATTTTATTTTACTTCATTCAGCTGCTCATTCAGCCATTCAGCTAAAAAAATCTGACTTAACCATTCAGTTCATCCATCTTACCGATTCAGTCATTCAGACCAAAACAAACGCACTGACAAATTCGGCCATTCAGATTCAGCTCCATTCAGCTCTAAACAAACAGCCCCTAAAATTTAGTTTGAAAACACATAAAAAGTATTGTTTTAATAATTTTTACACCATTATAACTTAAAATTAAATCTTGAAAAGATATTCAAAAAATTAAGTACATTGTACACTAACTTACTTTAGGGTATACATGAAATAAAAGTTTTAACATTCCATCCAAGTCAAAAATAACAAAGTTCAAATGTATACCCTTTTGACTTTCTGTCACTAAATAGAAGATGCTCTTTCTCTCTCTAACTCGTTAACTCGTGCTTAAATAAAGATTCATGAATATAACAATTAATGGCCGACAACTTGCTAATGGATGAATTTGACCACAATATATTTGCTTACTTTATGGAGTAGTCGCTGTATTTTTATTACTAAATCTGAATTTATACATGATTTTGGCTAAATTAGCTAAACTTTTTCCTTTATTTTTTTTAAAATTTTATTTTTTTTATTAATTTAGGAGAATCGAAATTAGAATCTCTTATTTGGCAAGTTGGTCCCTCAACTTTTATAAATGTGTTAGGCTAGTCCTTCTTAAAGGCACACAAAGAGTCTTTATTTTTGAAAGTTTTCGTATTTATTCATCGAGTTCTTCTAGGCAGACATAAATATGAGATAAGAATATTGGATAGAAGGTGTATTTGACTTTCATTTATTTATATTTTTAACCCAACTGAAGGGTCAAAATATAAATAGATGAAAGTTAAATATACTCATGTCCAATATTTTTGTCTCATATTTCTGTCTGCGTAGACTTTTTGTTATTTATCTATATGTAATGCGGGAACACCAGCTAAATCTCTTTGATCTTACCTAACTTGTTTTTTTTAAAAATAAAAAATAAAAAATAAAAAAATCAGCCCCTAAGTTTAAAAGTCCTTGAATTTTACCCTCAACATTTGTTTTTATTTTTATTTACTCCTTTAATATAAATTTACTAGCTGAGTCCCGTGCCTCCGGCACTGTATGGACAGTGAAATTTATCTCAAACTTAGAACGGCCCTGATGATTTATTAATTGAGCGGGAAATTCAAAATCATTATTAGATAGATTAGATAGATAGATGTATGGACGGTGGGATTTATCTCAAACTTTGGACGGCCCAGAAGATTTATTGAGTGAGCGGGAAATTCAAAATCATTTGTATTTTATTAGATAGATAGTAATTTATTTTAGATGGTTGACAGTAGGGCTGAGCAAGTAATTAAATTGAAACCGAAACTGTACCAAAAATCGCACGAACCGCACCAATTAAAACCGCAATAACGGTTTCGGCGTATGTGGCGATTTTAGGTGGGTTAAATAACCAAATTTACGGTTCCGGTTTGGTTACTGGCCAAAATCGCACGCATAAAACTGAAACCGCACCATGTGTGTGTATGTATGTATTATCTCTAGTAAATTCTAAAGTTACTTTTTACATGAACACGCTCAGAGAAAATCCCAGTCTTGCATTGTCATTTTTTCACCAATTGAAAAAAGATGTTAAAGGTTATAGAGTCAAAAATTAAGCAATTGGATTTTGGAATTTCGAATTTGTTTGATGTGTTATTGGAGGGGCTTATAGCTGAGGGGCTCGAGCACTTGATGCATTGGTTAATGTCAATGCTATAATAGTAATAGTCTAATAGATTATTTTTCAAATTAGATATAGTTAGGATTATATTCTATAAGTCATCCCTGCAATATATGAGATATAATTTCATTTTATCTCCAGTATATACTTTTAATTTTTGAGTAACTAGATAAACATTTTTGCTTGTTATCGAATATATGGTTTTCGTTGTTTTATATAGCGTATGTTTTAGTTTTAAAGCATGCTTGATATAATTTTCATTGCCGACTCTGTCATTAAGTTAATTGCTCGATGTAAGTTTTATATTAAATTTTATTGAAAGTTTAGATTTTTGTTGTTGTTTCAATTGGTTTTGGAACCGAAACCGCACCAATTAAAATCGCACCGCACACTTTAAAACCGCACCGCACCACACAAATCACAAATAATTTCGGGTGCGGTTTTTAAATTTTTCAAACCGTACCTAAGCGATTTCGGATGCAGTTTGAATTTCAAATCGCATCATACTCACCCCTAGTTGACAGTTCTTTGGAATGGGCGGCTGCTCAAGAGCACGGCTGCACGTGCTAGAAATTAGATACTATCATTAGGTGTCAACTTATAAGTCTCGAAATCCCCCTATTCGCCCCTCTCGTTGACTTTCTCTTAATTATTTTGGGTTTGAATTATATATATTGTACTTTATCCGTTTCTAAATAGTGTTGCTTAAAGTTTTTGCATATGAATTAAAAAAATCATTTAATATTTTTATTTAATAATTAATATTTATATTAAATTTTATCACTACCTTTTTATGGGTAGTTGAAAACTATTAATACAAGAGAAAAAATTTATTGAGACAATGAGAGAAGGTAAGGGTGATATAAGAAAGTAAATAATTTATTATTCTAGAAAGTTGTAAACGATAAATAAATTAGAACAAATTTTTTCTTCTAAAACGTCACTTATTTAGGAACGGAGGGAGTACTACTTAACACCAATTTTTTTCAATATATTTAATTATATAAATTACAAAATTATCCGCTTATGTTTATATTAAATTTACAATTTTAACTTAATGTGTTAATTTTTTTAAATAATCATAACAAATGTTCATTTTTTTTTTTTGCAAAATTGTACCCTCTAATCAATTTTGATCAAAAGTAGTCAAATATATACAAAATCATGTGGGATTTAACGAACAAAAGTTTCAATCATTTTTATACTTGTTTTTATTATAATAATTTTTTTTAATTAATTTTGAACTTTAAAATTTTGCGAATTAACTTTAATAATCAAAATATATCTTTATTCTTGGGTTGGAGGATGTACGTAAATGAGTTCCATTATTTATTTGATGATTTTTAATCAGTATAAGAAATGATATATGTTTAATACGAGTAGTCTTATGTGTAAAAACAATTGTTCATAAACAAAGAATAAAAGTAGTATGTGAGTCTTGTTGTAAAACTCTAACAAAGTGTATAAAATATACTCTTATAATTGCTCTAATAATAATTTAGAAACAAGCAAGCGAGGATAAAATAAGAGAGAAAGATGGAGAAACTATTTCATATTAATTCTTTAGAGAATTCTTCTTCAGAGAAATTTTCTACACCTATTTCATTTAGCACTCTTCTTCTTTTATAGGCAAATAAAGGAGTCACGGGAGTAGGAGAGAAGGAAGGAAAAGGGGAGTCACGGGGAGGAGGGAGTCACGGGGAGGGAATCTTATCATAACACTTCCCCTGATTCTCTACAATAGAAGATTATGTCTCATTAAAAATATTGTTAAGAAAATCCAGTGGGAAAAACTTAACGAAGGGAAAAAGAGTACATATCTTTTACATAAATATCTTAATTGACTGTCTCGTTAAAATCTTGTCAGGAAAAACCCATTGGGATAAAAACCGTGACTAAGAAAAAAGAGTATTGTCTTCCCCTCAAAAGAAATTCATTACTCCTTGATAAAATGTTGTCATAAGTCTTTCAATCGACACATTCCGATCCTTTTCCGAAGTTTTGTAAACGTTGCATTTGGTAGCGACTTTGTGAATAAGTCGGCTAAATTATCACATGATCGAATTTGATGCACATCTATATCACCCTTCTTTTGTAGCTCATGTGTGAAGAAGAATTTAGGTGAAATGTGCTTTGTTCTATCTCCTTTGATGTACCCTCCTCTAAGTTGAGCAATGCAAGCAACGTTATCTTCATACAGTATTGTAGGAATGTCTTTGATTGATGGTAATCCACATGACTTTTGAATATGCTGAATAATTGATCTCAACCAAACACACTCTCTGCTTGCTTCATGTATAACAAGAATCTCGGAGTGATTTGAAGATGTAGCTGTCATTGTTTGCTTTGTGGATTTCCAGGATATAGCTGTATCACAATATGTAAATACATAACCTATTTGTGATCTTTCATTGTGTGGATCTGATAAATATACTGCATCGGCATATCCAACCAATTGCGACATTGAATTTCTTGGATAAAATAAACCAAGATCTATACTTCCGCGGAGGTATCTAAATATGTGTTTGATCCCATCCCAATATCTCTTAGTCGGAGAAGAACTGTACCTTGCTAACAAGTTGACAACAAAAGTAATATCAGGTCGTGTACAGTTTGTAAGATACATAAGAGCACCTATTGCACTTTAAGTATGGAACTTCAGGTCCAAGTACTTCTTCCCCACTTTCTAGAGGCCTAAATGGATCTTTATCAACCTCTAAAGATCGAACAACCATCGGGGTAGTCAAAGGATGAACTTTATCCATATGAAAACGACTGAGAATCTTTTCAGCATATGTGGATTGATGAACAAAAATTCCATATGTTAAATGCTCCACTTGTATTCCCAAACAGAATTTTGTCTTTCCAAGATCTTTCATTTCAAATTCATCTTTTAAATAAGTAGCAGTTCTTGTGAGTTCTTCAGGAGTACCTACAAGATTCAAATCATCCACATATACAGCAATAATGGAAAATCCACTTTGTGATTTCTTAATAAAAACACATGGACATACTTGATCATTTATATATCCATCTTTTATTAAATAATCACTAAGTCGATTATACCACATACGACCAGACTGTTTCAACCCATACAATGAACGTTGTAACTTGATTGAATTTATGTGACGTGGCCTTTGTGATTCAGCCATTTTCAATCCTTCAGGGATTCTCATGTAAATCTCACTATCAAGTGAGCCATATAGGTATGTTGTTACAACATCCATCAGACGTGTTTCCAAACCTTCCATGGTTGCCATACCTATCAGAAAGCGAAAAGTGACTACATCCATTACTGGAGAGTATGTCTCCTGATAATCAATACCAGGTTTTTGTGAAAACCCTTGAGCTACAAGTCGGGCTTTGTATCTCACAATTTCATTTTTCTCATTTCGCTTTCGTATAAATACCCATTTGTTTCCAACCGGGATTACACCCAACGGTGTTTGGACTGCTGGTCCAAAAACTTCTCTTTTCAATAGAGATTGTAGCTCGGTTTGAATCGCATCTTTCCATTTTGGCCAATCTTTTCTTTTCTGACATTCTTCCACGTTTTGTGGTTCAGGATCCGTGTCAGGAATCAAAGTAATATCTGATGCTATAGAGAAAGAAAATATGTCATCAATCATGACCTTGCTTCGATCCCATATTTTCTCATCATGTACATAATTTATTGAGATCTCTTGGTGTTCATCTCTTTTCCCTTCACTGAGATTTTGAACCTCTTCTGGGGTTATTCCCACTCTTGGAATATGTGCTTCTTCTGGAGCGATTTGTACCTCTTCTGGGGCTATTTCCACTCTTGGAATAAGTGCTACTTCTGGAGCGGGTATTCCTTCAGGGATTCCCTTATTTACTTTTGATTTTCGTGGTACAGTGTCTTTTACACCAACCGGTCTTCCACGCTTCTGGCATGGTTTAGATTCTTCTATTACTTTATTCGTCAATTCTCCAGGAATTGATTTTTCAATAGATATTTCTATCCTTGCTGGAGTATTCACTGCAGGTGTATGTGACTTTATCACTTTTCTAGCATCATTAAATGCATCTGGCATTTGATTTGCAATATTTTATAAATGAATAATTCTTTGAACTTCAATTTCACATTGTCCGGTACGAGGATCAAGTGAATTTAAATCTGATGCATTCCATGATATTTCAGAGGGTTTTTTATTTAAAACTTTCCTTCCTCCTAATGTTGTAAATACAGATTCATTAAAATGACAATCTACATAACGTGCAGTAAAAACATCTCCAGTTAAAGGTTCAAGATATCTGATAATAGAAGGAGAATCAAAACTAACATAAATACCTATTCTTCGTTGGGCTCCCATCTTAGTTTTTTGTGGAGGTGCAATTGGAACATATACTGCACTTCTAAAAACTCGAAAGTGTGATATGTTAAGTATCTGTCCAAGAACTAACTCGAATGATGGCTGCAGCATGAAGAATTGCATGACCCCAAACTGAGGTAGGCAAGTTAGCCCTTAACATTAATGGTCGTGCAATTAGTTGAAGTCTTTTTATTAAAGATTCAGCTAAACCATTTTGTGTATGAATATGAGGAACAGAATGCTCAATGGAGATTCCAATAGTCATACAAAAATCATTAAAAGTCATTGATGAAAATTCAGCTGCGTTGTCAAGTCGAATTGACTTGATTTGATGATCCGGGAACTGGGCCCGTAACTTGATTATTTGAGCAAGAAGTTTTGAGAAGGCAAAATTTCCAGAAGAGAGAAGACAAACATGAGACCATCTAGTTGAAACATCTATTAAAACCATGAAATATCGAAATGGGCCAGACAATAGTTGAATAGGTCCACAAATGTCTCCTTGAATTCTCTCTAGGAATTTTGGGGCTTCTTTATAAACTTTTACTGGTGATGGTCGAAAAATTAATTTTCCTCGAGAACACGCAGCACAAGGAAATTCACTACTAGGAAAAACCCTTTTATCTTTGAGAGGATGACCAGTAGAATTTTCAATAATACGACGCATCATAGAAGTGCCTGGATGACCGAGTCTTTCATGCCAAAGCATAAGGGATTTGGGATCTATGATTTTTGGAATCATAACATTATGAGACTTAATTTCTCTAATTCTCATAGTATATAATCCAGAAGAAATTGAATGAAGTTTTTCTAAGATATTCTTTTTTTCAGAAATAGTAGAAGTAATGAAAAGATATTCATTATCATTCTCATTGGTTGTTTCAATGTGAAAACCATTTAGTCGAATATCTTTAAAACTAAGCAAATTTCTTCTTGATTTACTAGAATATAGAGCATCTTTGATAAAAACTTGTGTCTCATTTGGTAGCAAGAAACTCGCTTTTCCAAATCCCTCGATTAAATTTGATGTGCCAGAGATAGTTCCTATATTTTCCTTAGCTTTGATCAGTTGTGAAAAATATTTCTCATTTCGAAGGATTGTATGAGTTGTTGCACTGTCTGCTAAACATATATCCTCCATGTCCATTAAAAAAAATGGTCTGATACATATAAAAACATAAATAAGAAAAATTTACATTTTAAATATAATTTTATTCATGAGAAACACTTACCACATATAGAATGAAAACTAATAATATTATACATGCAAGGTGTTTAATTAAAACAAGAAATTAAATGATATCCCAAAAGATACTCTCAGAAGGTTTAACAATATCATCAACTTTTTCCTCATTGTTGGTCATTGGTGAATCATCAACAATATTCAATTGATGATTAACAAAGTTTGTTTCTGCCACAATTACTTTGTTCTTTTGAGACTCCTGGAATAAATTAGTCAGATGGCTCGGCGTACGACAGGTACGCGACCAATGCCCATTCATCCCACACCTAAAACAAACATCTGGTTTATTCTTTTTCTGTGTTGCATTTTCTTTATTTTTACCCGACTCAGACACTTGCCACTTCTGGTGGCCTGAATTATCGCGGTTCTGGAATTTGTTGTTACGATAGCCTCGTTTATTCTTTCTTCCCCAAGGCTTCTTATTATATGACCATCTCTTGTCACGTTTATTCTGCTGGAATGACGTGCTATTAATATCCGGCAATTGAGTAGCACCCGTTGGCCGTACTTGATGGTTTTTCAACAATAATTCATTATTCTTTTCTGCAACAAGGAGGATAGACAACAATTCACTGAATTTTGTAAACTTACTCTGTCTATATTGTTGTGACAGAATCATGTTGGTGGGATGAAAAGTTGATAAGTTAAGAGTGTTTTTTTCTAACATTTGGGATTCAGAAAACTGGATCTCCGCACAAAGACAAAGTAGAGGTTATTCTATAAACATTGAAACTATATTCCGTAATTGATTTGTAATCTTGTAGCCTTAAATTAAGCCACTCAAATTTGGCATTAGGGAGAACAACCAATTTTTGGTGGTCAAATCTTTCCTTCAGTTGTGTCCATAAAGACAAAGGATCTTTGACTGTTAAATACTCAGTCTTTAATCCTTCATCGATATGGTGACGAAGAAAGATTATGATTTTTTAATTTTGTGCCGAAGTAGCTGTATTTCCTGATTTAATGATCTTTTCTAACTTATTTGCACTAAGGTGCAATTCTGCATCAAGTGCCCAAGCCAAATAGTTATCTCCAGATATTTTCAAAATAGAAAAATCTATTTTTGCCAAGTTCGCCATCTATTCTGGGTTAAAACACAATTTTATTATTTATTAAAACAATAAATAATTGCATGTATGAAATATGAAAAAAAATAAACTACGTCACGATCTCAAGTGGTGATAAAATGCAAATATAAGTATTCTTATATTTATATTATTAGCATATTATTTTAGTAAAAAGAATATGCAATTGTTAATGTATATATACAAATATATATATATATATATATATATATATATATATATATATATATATATATATAGAATGAGGATCCAGTCCGGTCTCCCGGACTGGTCCTAAAATACGGACCCCGTATTTTTTTTTTGTTTTTTTTTTGAAACAACTAAAAAAAAAAAAATTTATGGAACTTAATTTTTTCCATAATACAGTGTTTTGGGTGTGTTTTTAATACATATACCAACCAATGTATGTATAGTCTGCCCAGACTGTACAGAAATGTTTTGGTATAGGCATCCAAATCACGCCCAAAACATTGTATTGTGAAAAAATTTCAGTTCCATAATTTATTTTTTTTAGTTGTTTCAAAAAAAAAAGCAAAAAAAAAAGGTCCGGATTTTGTTAAAATCCGGGAGTCCGGACCTGATCCGGACTCTATATATATATATATATATATATATACACAAAACTACAAATGGATCTTCACCCGCCATGCGATAGAGACCGCAAAGACAGGTTATTCTCAACAGAATAATAAAGACGGAACCAGGTCCGGTGTAAAACACACAGACATGATATTCCAACAGAATCGTAAATACAAAATAATAAAATGGAACCAGGTCCGACGTATAGCACAGACAGGATATTCCGACAGAATCGTAAATGCGGAATAATAAATATGGAACCAGGTCAGGTGAAATTCACACCGGCAGGATATTCCGACAGAATATTAAATGCAATTATAAGAATAAAATTATATTATTGGTGGTATAGCCCAACCAGTAGTATAATAATAAATTGCAAGAATTTAATTTTACCGTCTCAGTTGGTTAGAGCTTCGTGCTGATAACGTGTTATAAAATCTAACAAAGTGTATAAAATATACTCTTATAATTGCTCTAATAATAATTTAGAAACAAACAAGAGAGGATAAAATAAGAGAGAAAGATGGAGAAACTATTTCATATTAATTCTTTAGAGAATTCTTCTTCAGAGAAGTTTTCTACACATATTTCATTTAGCACTCTTCTTTTATAGGCAAATAAAGGAGGAGTCACAGGAGTAGGAGAGAAGGAAGGAAAAAGGGGAGTCACGGGTAGGGGTGGGCAATTTTTTCGGTTTTTTCGATTTTTGGATGAACTGGACCGGTCCGAACCGGTCGGTTCGGTATAAATATAAACCGGTCCGGTTCGGTATAAAAAAACCGGTATATACCGGTTTTTCGGTTCCGGTTTCGGTCCGCCACTTTTATGGTTCGGTATATACCGAACCGGACCGGTATATACCGGTTTTCTATTTTTTATTATTATTAATAATAATAATAATAAAATATTGATTATAATAATAATAATATTAATAAAAATAATAATAATTATAATAAAAATAATATAATAATAATAAAAATAATAAAATAATAATAAAAATAATAAAATAATAATAAAAATAATAATTATATTAATTTTCGGTAAAAACCGGTACCGAACCGGTACCGCCGGTTCGGTATACCGGTTCAACCGGTACCGGTATCGGTACCAAAATTTAAATAATTTCGGTACCGGTCCGGTTCGGACCAGTTTTTACCGGTTGCCCACCCCTAGTCACGGGGAGGAGGGAGTCACAGGGAGGGTATCTTATCATAACAAGTCTTACCATTTAATTTATTAATAAGATTTATTAATTTCTTACATTGGGTTAAATCACTTTTTACTTATTGAACTGAACCTCAATTTATATTTACATCATCGCAATTATTATTATTTTTTCATTCGACTCATTGAATTAAAATTTATTTACAAATCGTTACAAATTTCGTTAGATTATTTGACTTTTAACGAAATGAGTAGCACATGAGAGATAAACTTTGTACATGTAATATATATGTCCACATGGCATGTCTTGGTGAAAACAAAACAAAACAAAATACCCAAAAGTCAACAATTAAAACAAGTTAACTAAATAAAACCAAAAAAAGAAAATAATAATAACTTAAATGTGATATATATAGTTCGGTTCTCCAATAGGCTGGTCCGTTGAACGGACAAGCCTTGCTAAAGTCCATAACAGACATGTTATGAGTTTTAGCGAAGGACATGTCTGTCGTTAAAGGCTGGTCCGTCAACGAACCAACCCGTTGGAAAACGGCTCTGTATATATATATTGCTAAAAAGTTAAATTAAAAGTTAAAATATTTAATGAAACAAGAATGAAAAGTTAATTACCTTTTCAATTAAATAAGCTCCTTTATTCAAATAATAATAATAAATTAAATAAGCCCCTTTGTTAAGTAAACCCAAACAAAAAAAAATCTGAGAATGAATTCATTAATCTCACTCAAATCAACTACTTTTTGCTTCAGCCCTTTCTCAAATTAGTTTCTACAAAATGGGTTGAATGAATCAATTGATTATTTGGGATGATTTAAAGAATAATTATAGTTATCACGGCGGATTTGAATGTTGTAGAAAAAGTCAAAAAATTAAAAAGTCAAAATAATTATTAGTTAGTAAGAATATATCAGATTTATTAAAAACATAAGAGAGTCTTACTCATAAATTAAACTAAAAGATGAGATCATGAGAAGAATGCAATTACAAATCTAAAGAGAATATGAGATGAAGATAAATTGCGCGTAGAAGTTTGGGGTGGGGATTATGGAGAATGGTTATGGATGATGGTGGTGGCCGATGGAGGTTTGATGGGGGTAATGTGAGGAATATGAAGATGATTTTTTTTCGTGGAAATATGAATATGAAGGAATATGTGGGGTTAAATTTGATATTTGTTATGAAATGATATTAATTTATTTGTTTTTTTGTCTTTTCACCTATAATAAATTAACAATATTACTATAAGATAAAATAATGTTAAATAAGTTTGATAATTAATTAATTAATATTACACTCATTTGTCTTACTGACTTAATCATATACTGATATCAATTTTTTTGTAAATAAAAATAACTTAATCAATTTTCTTGCTTTGATTGACTACTCTCAGTTGTGTCCAAAGAAGATGACCAGAACCACAATATAAGGTTTTGAATATATAATATTATAATTTATAATTTATCTATAAATTAAAGTAGCTAATCAGTTGACTAAAAAATTCAAAGTCTGATTAATAGTTTCATAGTTCGGGGAAAATTAATATTGGTTATATGTATATACACAGCTGTGTATTACATAGTAGGCCTAGGACGACAGATTTTTTGGCTTATAGCGACGGTAAACTGTCGCCATAGCCCAGAATAGCTATGACGACGGGTGAAACCGTCGCTATAGCCCAAAAAATCTTCGCTATAGCCTACTGTGTAATACACAGCTGTGTACACACATTTTTTCCAATTAATATATATATATATATATATATATTTAAAGTTATTAGACTCACAACTTATAAGTTTACAATGGTTGGAATAAGATGTTGTGAAATACTATAATTGGGCAAAATAAAATTGAAAGAAGCACTGTAAGTGTTAATAAATAAATTTTTTTATTGATATATTTTGACCTCTCTCTAAAAATATTTTAGTTCCGCCACTATTCAAGAAAGGACAATAATGTAAATCGGCTAAACAAAAAAAAAAGGAGATATTTCTCAACTTTAATACACATCGTTTTCGCCACATCATACTTTAATATGTTGAATAATCAATGTAAGCGTCCAACGTGATGTCACATAGATAATTCGTTAAATGTTAACAACTTTAAATGATTTTTTCAATTTTTATAAATTTATTGTAGTTTAATTAGTTGGCTAAAAAAATCAGTTCAATAATGTAAATATAGATTAGGGTTAAAATAATTTAACCCTTTCTGCATTAGGTTTTTACTATTCAAAACATGGACTAATAGTGTTTGTGTACAACTGTTTGTGCACATTTTATACATATAAAATTACTCATTTAGTATTTTATTTATTCAAAATTATAAGATTATTATTTGAAGTTAACGTGATACATTTTTCTAATTTAAAAGTAGAAAATTCATTAAAAATTATAAAACAGTCAATTTTATAATGAAATACTTTTTAGATAGTTTACTATAATATTTATCATTACACTAACTAAAATTAAAGAAATTTCTGTCAATTTTGAGCTTAAAAATGTCACCTATAAAAAATTTAATGATCTTATAGATATTACAGATGTGCATAAGCTAACATCATGTAAATAAACCTAACCATTCGAGCTCGATTAAAAGTTCAATTTGAGCTTGACTCGAAATATAAATGATTCAAATGTGAGTAAGTTTTAAAGTTCGGCAATTATTCGAATTTCTTCAAATTACAATTTTCTGTTGATACTCGGATCATATTCGCTCTAAAAGTTCAAATTGTTCGGGTTCGATTCGAGATCGTACTCGACTCGGTAGCTAAACGAAGCTCAATCAAACCTTGTTTCATACTCGATAAATTTTGTAAACCAAATCTGAGTAACTCAATACTCGGCTCGACTCGATTCAATTACACTCCTAATCATGTCGAATATTTTATCCCAAAATTTTGGCAGGTGAAATGGACGATGAATTCGTAGCCCGGGTAATGTTAAAAATCAACGATAAGGGATTCAATACATTGAGAGGTACCATTTCGGCAACAATTTTCAAATTAAATGAGTTAACTCACTTAATTAATTAAGAGTGGACTCAACGATTTTTTCAATTAAATTTTTCCAATTGATTTGATTTGATTTCAATTGATTGTCAAATTGATTTCAATTGATTTCAAATTAATTGGCAGTGATGCCAAATTGATTGTCAAATTGTAAATTGATTTCAATTGTGTGAGACCCCATATTTTATGAATAAATAATTAATTATCTCGAATTTTTTTTTTTTAAATTTGAGATAATGTTATAGTTGTGGGTAATATTTACAAATTTTACAAAGTATGCAAGTTGTCATATTATATTCGATTGGTCGAAAAATATTCTTTTTGTCAGAGAATATCCGTACGAAGGTACAATCATTGGTGGACTCTACAACAGAATTATTGTCGAATTGAGAAAACGACAAAAATATTTTATTAAAAATAATGGCGGAAGTTTTACCGTTAATACTCTTGAACTACTCGGTAGTAAAAGTACAGTAATACGCGTGATTGCATAGTAGCACACGGTATTGATTATTGATGTTTATGTGAGAAGTCACTCAGTTTTGTTCAATTATTGCTACAATAGTTACTGTGACGCCCCCAAAATAGGTCCATTCCATCCAACCCATTTTGAGTCGCCAAATACATGGTACAGAAACAACCACAACTTTTACAACCCATAAACTGTGAGTTTGAATACAAACATTGTCATCTAGACAATATACATACCCAACTATGTCCTCAATACAATTATTGATATATTATTTTACAAAAATGGTGAGGACTACTAAACAACTCTCTCAAGGACCATCAATTCATACCCCGACTCGTACTCGCTATATTTTCGTCTCCTGAGAAGAAAAATGGAACAAAAAGAAAAAGGGTGAGCTCAACTAACTCAGTAAAGAATATTATGACCAAGATAATATACAACAAATTATCGTTAGCCTTTAACAGGGAAAAATCTAATAGAATACAATAGACAACAAGTTTTAAATCAATATACGCAGCGGAAAATATTAATTCATAGAAGAGTTACGTAGAGGATGAAATCTACTAATGTCTATGAATTTAATAGTCCATCAACAGTATTTTTATCCCTGTAACATCAATCAATGCACATCCTGAATCATATATTCATCCTTGCACTACAGGCCAAGGATATTCATCTGTTGGTCATGTTCATCTAAACACCTGTTCATCTTTGCACTACGGGCCAAAGATATTCATCAGAAATCATTTATCTTTGCACTACAGGCCAAAGATATTCAATAATAACATCATTTAAGACTGAAGATGATAAAAAAATATTTTTAAAGAAGCGAATCCAGTGAAACAAAATGACAAGGATTAAGGATTAAGGATTCGTACTTTGTTTTATCCATGTCCAACAATATCTCAAAAATAATCATAGTGGTGTAAAATTCAAGAATGATCAAAACATAGATACAATCAAAGCTAGTATCCACAATAGATATTTTTGGACGAAAAGAAAAAAAATAATTTTTCTGTGAATAGTGCCGTATTCGTGAATAGTGTCGTATACGTGAATAGTGCCGTATACGTGAATAGTAACTCCGGCACAAAAAGTTCCAAATTTGATAAAAACGTTCACCAATATTTCGGCATAATGATATTGAAGAAAATAATATCATTTAAGAAGAAAATAACATCCCTTACCTCAAAATAACCGTACTTCTGACTGAATTTCGGTATAGTGCCGACAGAAACTCGCACCGTATAGCAACACTCAAAGTATACTCACAAGAATACGCTCGATAATATAGAGAGAGAAAGAGAGAAAACTTTGTTTCTGGTGTGATTTTTAATTCTAACTTAGCCCTCTATTTATAGGAAAATGTTAGAACGCCAAAGGAGACTAAATAATAAAATAATATTATTTACTTAAAAATTTTCTCTACGCATGCTTTGAAAAAGTCTAGCATGCCTCTTTGGAAAAAAAATATCAGCAGCCCATGTTTTGTTTCACCAACCAAAAAGTGGGCCCCCATTAATTTAATAAAAATCATTTTATTCTCCGAAACTTCAACAATTCATAGAAAATAGCTCGGTTATCAGAAAATTCAAAACTCGCGACTTTCCATAGGAAATCCCATTATCTACAACTTTGCAGAAGAAGATTTTTCCAAATTTCAAATAGAAATTGACCGAAATTCACAAACGGGCGATTTTACAGTCTATACTCAATTTTCGGTCAAAAATTCTGTCCACCGACACACAAAACATGTGTTAAACATTTAATGCCACAAAAATACTCTACCTCCTCATATACTCATATATCCCACATTCATTATAAAAATATCACCGTTAATATATTATTAAAATAATATATTTAAATGAATTATTTTATCAGAAAAAGATAAAATATTAATTTTCAACAATTGTTACATTAAAAATTTTTCTCCATCTATATCCACATAAATAAATATTTTCTTTATCATAATAATCAATAATTAATTATTAAAAATAATATTACAGAATCACAGTACTGACAACCAGGCTGTTCCCAGGATAGAGTGGGCTTTCCAATAAGGATTTCTCCTTACTGGCGCGCAATTAGATGACCAAACCTCTCCTTGACAGAACTTTCTAGACATTGCCAATAATGTTATCTGATAATATTATTCAAATAATATGAATTATTGATCTGATAATGGAAAATACTGTGCAATGACAATTACTGAAACAATAAAAATATAAATATCAACGCAGCAATTATTGAATCAATAAAGTAATGAACAGTAACTCCTGTAGCAATTATTGAGTAGTGCCTTCTTACGTAAGGATCAATAATTCAAAATACTGTGCAATACCGTGTGCCACTGTGCAACAACGCGTATTACTGTATTTTAACCACCGGGTATTCCAACAGTGTAAACGGTAACAACTACGCCGTTATTTTTAAACAACTTATATTTGTCATTTTCTTCCTCCAATCGCTTTCCGTTATGGGGCCCACATATGGCTGCGCCGTCGTACGAATATTCCCCGACAGTACGAATATTCCACGACCAAACGAATATTCCCCGACAACAATGAATATTTTATAACCACTTGCTTATTTTGAAATGTTTGCGTATTTTACCCATAACTATCCACATTATTCAAATCAACCCTTACTATTCAAAATAATAATTAAAGGAAATTAAATTTCATTTATTAATTATTTGGGGTCTTACAACCTCCCCTCCTTATGAAATTTCGTCCTCGAAATTGACATACGTACCTGGTGTTTCGAAAAGGTGAGGATACCTCGCTTTCATTTCCGTTTCCAACTCCCAGGTCATTTCCTCTATAGCATGATTCCTCCACAAAACTTTAACTTGTGGTATTACCTTCGTGCGTAGGACATGCTCCTTCCTATCCAAGATCTTGACAGGTACCTCCTCATACGTTAAATCTTCGGCTATCTCGTCCGGTTCTAACTCAATGATGTGGTTCGGGTCTTTCACATATTTACGAAGCACAGATATATGAAAAAAATTATGAACACGAGACATACTTGGAGGTACGCGAGTCTATAGGCTACATTACCTACTCGATCAAGAATTTGAAACGGACCAATAAATCGTGGATTAAGCTTTCCTCTCTTCCCGAATCTTGTAACTCCCTTCCATGGGGCAACACGCAACAATACATGATCCCCAACACTAAATTCTACGTCCTTTCGATGAAGATCCGCATAACTCTTTTGTCGATCTTGTGCCGTTTGTATACGTTATCGAATCGTTTGGATATTCTCTGTAGTAATACGTACTAACTCGGGTCCCAACAATGTTGCTTCACCCACCTCGTCCCAACATACTGGAGAGCGACACTTTCGTCCATACAATGCTTCAAATGGGGCCACACCAATGCTTGCCTGATAACTGTTGTTGTAGGAGAATTCCACCAATGGTAAATATTTATCCCAACTGCCCTTGAAGTCTAGGACACAGAGTCTTAATAAATCTTCAAGAGTTTGAATAGTCCTCTCTGATTGTCCGTCCGTTTGAGGATGGTATGCCGAACTGAATCGTAACTCCGTACCCATAGCTTTTTGCAAGCTAACCCAAAATCTTGAAGTAAATCTTGGGTCACGATCCGAAACTATGGATACTGGCATGCCATGCAATCTTACAATCTCATTTACGTACATTTGAGCAAGACGTTCAAGGGAATAAGTCTCTCGTATCGGCAAGAAATGAGCAGACTTGGTTAATCTATCAACAATAACCCAAATAGCATTGATGCCTTGAGAAACCGTAGGAAGACCCGTAACGAAATCCATAGTAATGTGTTCCCACTTCCATTTCGAAATCTCAAGTGGTTGCAATGGACCCTTTGGCACTTGATGCTCCGCCTTTACACGTTGACAAGTTAAACACGTTGAAATAAACTTTGCAATCTCTCTTTTCATATTGTTCCACCAAAATGTATGTCGAAGGTCACGATACATTTTGGTACTTCCAGGATGAATTGCAAACGGTGTATTGTGTGCCTCCATCATGATCTTGTACTTCAAATCAGGATTGTTAGGAACACAAAGTCTGGAGTGGACTCGAAGTATTCCTTCTTCATCAATTCTCGCTTCTGGAATGGCACCTTCTTGTACTTTCGTCTTCATATGCATCAGCTCCGGATCGCTGGCTTGAACAACCTTAACTTTTTCTATTAAAGTTGGCTCTATGCGTATACTTGATATCATTGCACTCATTCCTGCATATGATCTTCTACTCAATGCGTCAGCTACCACGTTCGCTTTTCCAGGATGGTATTGAATAGTGTGGTCGTAATCTTTCAACAACTCGAGCCAACGTCGTTGCCGCATGTTTAGTTCTTTTTGAGTGAAGAAATATTTGAGGCTTTTATGATCTGAATATATCTCCACTTTCTCCCCGTATAGATAGTGCCTCCAGATCTTTAGCGCGAAAACGACTGCTGCCAACTCTAGATCATGAGTAGGATAATTCCTCTCATACTCTTTAAGTTGTCGCGAGGCATAGGCTATGACTTTCCCACGTTGCATGAGAACACATCCTAACCCTTTGCCTGAAGCATCGCTGTAAATAACAAATCCATCCGAACCAGATGGTATTGTTAGAACAGGTGCCGAAATAAGTCTCCTCTTAAGCTCTTGGAAACTCTTCTCGCATTCCTCGCTCCATACGAATTTTGTATCCTTCCGAGTTAGCTGAGTTAATGGAGTAGCAATTCGAGAAAACCCTTCCACGAATCTCCGATAATAACCAGCTAAGCCCAAAAAGCTACGTACTTCAGTGACCGACTTCGGTTGCTCCCAACTTTGTATTGCTTCAATCTTCGTCGGGTCAACAGATACTCCATTTTTTGACACCACGTGCCCAAGGAATGCTACTTCCTCAAGCCAGAACTCGCATTTCTTCAACTTAGCATATAACTTGTTTTCACGAAGCCTTTGGAGTACCAGCTTCAAATGGTGCTCATGATCTTCACGGCTTTTGGAATATATGAGGATGTCATCAATAAAGACAACAACGAATTGATCCAAATAATCCTTGAATACTCGGTTCATCATATCCATGAAAGCAGCAGGAGCATTAGTCAATCCAAAAGACATGACTAAGAATTCATAATGCCCATACCGAGTTCTGAAGGCAGTCTTTGGAATATCCTCAGTTCTAATTTTCAGCTGATGATATCCAGAACGAAGATCGATTTTTGAAAAGAATTGTGCTCCTTGCAACTGGTCAAACAAGTCATCAATACGAGGTAGAGGATACCTATTCTTGATGGTGACATGGTTTAATTCCCGATAATCAATACAAAGTCGCATACTCCCGTCTTTCTTCTTTACGAATAAAACAGGAGCACCCCAAGGAGATGTACTAGGACGAATGAAACCGATGTCCAATAACTCCTGTAGTTGGACTTTTAACTCCTGAAGTTCAATAGGAGCCATTCGATATGGGGTTTTAGAAATGGGCTTTGTACCAGGTTCAAGATCAATAAAGAATTCAACTTCACGTTCTGGGGGTAGACCGGGAAGTTCTTCAGGAAATACGCCAGGAAAGTCAATAACAACAGGAATATTATTCAATTTTGACGTGTCTTTATTCAAATCCATAACATGGGCTAAGAAAGCTTGACATCCGTTTTTCAATAAACGAATAGCTTTATGATTAGATATGACAGTGATTGATTTTAATGGTTT
Organism: Panax japonicus; assembly: GCA_020205505.1. Classification (NCBI taxonomy): domain Eukaryota; kingdom Viridiplantae; phylum Streptophyta; class Magnoliopsida; order Apiales; family Araliaceae; genus Panax; species Panax japonicus. The sequence goes on along the minus strand of CM035098.1, from coordinate 3,151,689 downwards.
AGTTGCCTGAATTCGAACAACGGGTTGATTAGGAATATGAAAACTAACAACCTTACGAAAACAATCAATTTTGGCATGATGAGTAGTTAACCAATCAATCCCTAAAATCACATCAAAAGCAAGTATCTTTAAAGAGATAAGGTCAACAGGTAAGGTGATGGTGCCAACTTGAATCAAACAAGATTTATAAACAGTGGATGTGATAAAAGTTTCTCCTAACGGAGTTTCCACAGATAGGTCAAAGTCTAATTTCTCCGGAGTCAAGTTTAAACGTTGAGCGCAAGCAGGAGAGATAAATGAATGGGTAGCACCGGTATCAAGTAAGGTATAAACTTCGCAATAATTTATAAATAGCTTACCCGTGATCACCTCGTTTGGGTTCCTCGCATGTTGACCAGTCACAACAAACGCTCTTCCAGGAACCATTGACTTTGGCTTTTCTGGGACAGTCTTTTGAGTCACCGTCCCCGCTGAACTAGGTTTTGCTACCGTACAATCTCGAGCGATATGTCCTTCCTTTCCACAATTATAGCATACCTTGAACTGTTGTGGGCAGTTTGGACTGATATGTCCCTCTTTCCCGCATTTGTAGCATATGACCGGTGGTCTTTCTCCTCCCTTAGAACCAGTTGCTGCCGGCACTGTCGTCTTCACATGGTCGTTGTTAAATCTCCTCTTTTTAAAATCTCCTCCTGACTCGCTTCTTCTATTTTCATGGCCATGATTACCACCAAAGTGGTTACCATTTTTGTCCGTCTTTTTCTTTCTCCACTGGTTATCATTATTTTGTTGACTGCTATCTCCGGTATGATCCTGATTGTGGTACCTCGGTTGACCGTACTCGTTATCTCGCTCCAACAATTGAGCTCTGTTAACAACATCTGAATAGAGAGAAAATTTATGAGAGATGAGATATTGTCGTATGCCGGGTTTCAAACCTCTCAGAAACATCCGCGTCATACGTTCCTCATTCTCCACCAAATGAGGTGCAAACCTGGATAACTCTGCAAACTTTGCCTCGTACTGAGACACCGTCATGTTATTTTGTTCTAATCTGATGAACTCCACTTCCTTCATATGACGAACACTTTCAGGAAAGTATTTGTCATTAAATAGTTTCTGAAACGTCTCCCAAGACATGCTGAGTGCGGCTGGATGGGTACGCTTCACAGACTCCCACCAGTAGTCTGCCTCGCCACGGAACATAAAGTTGGCGAATGGAACCTTCTGTTCCTCCGTACATCCCAAGACATCGAATATCTTGGTAATTTGCTTGACCCATGTCTCCGCCATGATCGGATCTGGCTTTCCCTTAAATTCTGGTGGTCCCAACTCTTTGAACTGCTTGGCTGTGACAACCCGTGAATTGTTATCATTTCCTCCTGTATTTTGAACACGAGTCTCCCTCGTCTGATTTTGCATGAACTGCAAAAAGCTTCTAAACATTGCGTCGTTCATCGTCTGATCAGTGGTGTTGTTCACAGGAGGAACATTGCCAGCCTGTTGCACGTTCTCCTCGTTAGTAAGTACAGGCATCTCCACGGTCTCATTAACTCCATTGTTAACATTCTCGGTTGCCATTCTTAAATACTGCCATAAAACAAGGGTTAATTAAGCAATCACATATCACATAATATCCCTATATACTGACCAACTAACAAATAAGCTTAGGTAGGACACACTAGCGAAGGAATTACTCGTCTCTCCCCTCCTAGTTCTATTCCCTATCTCCGCCAGAGATCATATCCCTAAGCTCTGATACCAACTGTGACGCCCCCAAAATAGGTCCATTCCATCCAACCCATTTTGAGTCGCCAAATACATGGTACAGAAACAACCACAACTTTTACAACCCATAAACTGTGAGTTTGAATACAAACATTGTCATCTAGACAATATACATACCCAACTATGTCCTCAATACAATTATTGATATATTATTTTACAAAAATGGTGGGGACTACTAAACAACTCTCTCAAGGACCATCAATTCATACCCCGACTCGTACTCGCTATATTTTCGTCTCCTGAGAAGAAAAATGGAACAAAAAAGAAAAGGGTGAGCTCAACTAGCTCAGTAAAGAATATTATGACCAAGATAATATACAACAAATTATCGTTAGCCTTTAACAGGGAAAAATCTAATAGAATACAATAGACAACAAGTTTTAAATCAATATACGCAGCGGAAAATATTAATTCATAGAAGAGTTACGTAGAGGATGAAATCTACTAATGTCTATGAATTTAACAGTCCATCAACAGTATTTTTATCCTTGTAACATCATTCAATGCACATCCTGAATCATATATTCATCCTTGCACTACAGGCCAAGGATATTCATCTGTTGGTCATGTTCATCTAAGCACCTGTTCATCTTTGCACTACGGGCCAAAGATATTCATCAGAAATCATTTATCTTTGCACTACAGGCCAAAGATATTCAATAATAACATCATTTAAGACTGAAGATGATAAAAAAATATTTTTAAAGAAGCGAATCCAGTGAAACAAAATGACAAGGATTAAGGATTAAGGATTCGTACTTTGTTTTATCCATGTCCAACAATATCTCAAAAATAATCATAGTGGTGTAAAATTCAAGAATGATCAAAACATGGATACAATCAAAGCTAGTATCCACAATAGATATTTTTGGACGAAAAGAAAAAAAATAATTTTTCTGTGAATAGTGCCGTATTCGTGAATAGTGCCGTATACGTGAATAGTAACTCCGGCACAAAAAGTTCCAAATTTGATAAAAACGTTCACCAATATTTCGGCATAATGATATTGAAGAAAATAATATCATTTAAGAAGAAAATAACATCCCTTACCTCAAAATAACCGTACTTCTGACTGAATTTCGGTATAGTGCTGACAGAAACTCGCACCGTATAGCAACACTCAAAGTATACTCACAAGAATACGCTCGATAATATAGAGAGAGAAAGAGAGAAAACTTTATTTCTGGTGTGATTTTCAATTCTAACTTAGCCCTCTATTTATAGGAAAATGTTAGAACGCCAAAGGAGACTAAATAATAAAATAATATTATTTACTTAAAAATTTTCTCTACGCATGCTTTGAAAAAGTCTAGCATGCCTCTTTGGAAAAAAAATATCAGCAGCCCATGTTTTATTTCACCAACCAAAAAGTGGGCCCCCATTAATTTAATAAAAATCATTTTATTCTCCGAAACTTCAACAATTCATAGAAAATAGCTCGGTTATCAGAAAATTCAAAACTCGCAACTTTCCATAGGAAATCCCATTATCTACAACTTTGCAGAAGAAAATTTTTCCAAATTCCAAATAGAAATTGACCGAAATTCACAAACGGGCGATTTTACAGTCTATACTCAATTTTCGGTCAAAAATTCTGTCCACCGACACACAAAACATGTGTTAAACATTTAATGCCACAAAAATACTCTACCTCCTCATATACTCATATATCCCACATTCATTATAAAAATATCACCGTTAATATATTATTAAAATAATATATTTAAATGAATTATTTTATCAGAAAAAGATAAAATATTAATTTTCAACAATTGTTACATTAAAAATTTTTCTCCATCTATATCCACATAAATAAATATTTTCTTTATCATAATAATCAATAATTAATTATTAAAAATAATATTACAGAATCACAGTACTGACAACCAGGCTGTTCCCAGGATAGAGGGGGCTTTTCAATAAGGATTTCTCCTTACTGGCGCGCAATTAGATGACCAAACCTCTCCTTGACAGAACTTTCTAGACATTGCCAATAATGTTATCTGATAATATTATTCAAATAATATGAATTATTGATCTGATAATGGAAAATACTGTGCAATGACAATTACTGAAACAATAAAAATATAAATATCAACGCAGCAATTATTGAATCAATAAAGTAATGAACAGTAACTCCTGTAGCAATTATTGAGTAGTGCCTTCTTACGTAAGGATCAATAATTTAAAATACTGTACAATACCGTGTGCCACTGTGCAACAACGCGTATTACTGTATTTTAACCACCGGGTATTCCAACAGTGTAAACGGTAACAACTACGCCGTTATTTTTAAACAGCTTATATTTATCGTTTTCTTCCTCCAATCGCTTTCCGTTATGGGGCCCACACATGGCTGCGCCGTCGTACGAATATTCCGAAGATTCCACCAAACGAATATTCCCCGACAACAATGAATATTTTATAACCACTTGCTTATTTTGAAATGTTTGCGTATTTTACCCATAACTATCCACATTATTCAAATCAACCCTTACTATTCAAAATAATAATTAAAGGAAATTAAATTTCATTTATTAATTATTTGGGGTCTTACAAGCACCAGCACCCGTGATAAGGAAGGAGAAAGACCACCTATCATATGCTTCAAATGCGGAGGGGAGGGACACATCAGTCCCAAATTGCGCGATGCCGTCCAAAGCATGTTATAATTGTGGAAGAGAAGGTCACTTGGCCCGATTTTGTCGTTTACCCAAAGACCAATTCAGCTAGGGTGGAGGCACCAAAGGCCGTCCCCAGAAAGGTCAAAGCCTGGTAGTGCAAGGGAGAGCGTTTGTTGTGACCTCCCAGAAAGCAAGGAACCCGGATGAGGTCATCACGGGTAGCTTATCATAAACTCTAACGAAGTCTATACTTATTTGATACCGGTTCTACCCATTCTTTTATTTCTCCTACTTGCGCTCATCGATTAAATTTGACTCCGGAGAATTGGACTTTGACTTATCTGTAGAAACTCCGTTTCATTACATCCACTGTTTATAAGTCTTGTTTGGTTCAAATCGGTACCCTCACATTACCTGTAGATCTTATTTCATTGAAAATACTTGCATTTGATGTGATTCTAGGGATTGATTGATTAACTACTTATCATGCAAAAATTGATTGTTTCCATAAGGTTGTTAGCTTTCATATTCCTAATCAACCTATTATGCGAATTCAAGCGACCAAACCAGTAAATCAATCACGATCATCTCAAGCCATAAAGCTATTCGTTTATTGAAAAACGGATGTCAAGCTTTCTTAGCTCATGTCACAGATTTAAACAAAAATACGTCAGTTTTGAACGATATTTCTATTGTTAATGAATTTCCTGACGTATTCCCCGAAGAACTTCCTGGCCTACCCCCAGAGCGTGAGATTGAATTTTGTATCGACCTTGAACCCGGTACAAAACCCATTTCTAAAGCCCCATATCGAATGGCTCCTATTGAACTTCAGAGTTAAAAACCCAACTGCAGGAATTGTTAGACATTGGCTTTATTCGTTCCTAAGTACTTCTCCTTGGGGTGCTCCTGTTCTATTCGTGAAGAAGAAAGATGGGAGTATGCGACTTTGTATTGATTATCGGGAGTTGAATCATGTCACCATCAAAAATAGGTATCCATTGCCATGAATTGATGATCTATTTGACCAGTTGCAAGGAGCCAAATTCTTTTCAAAGATCGATCTTCGTTCCGGGTATCACCAATTGAAGATTAGAACCGATGACATTCCAAAGACGGCTTTCAGAACTCGGTACGGGCATTATGAATCTTAGTCATGTCCTTTGGATTGACTAATGCTCCTGCTGCCTTCATGGATATGATGAACCGAGTATTCAAGGAATATTTGGATCATTTTGTGGTCGTCTTTATTGATGACATCCTTATTTATTCCAAAAGCCGTGAAGATCATGAGCAACACTTGAGGCTGACACTCCAAAAGCTTCGTGAATATAAGCTTTATGCCAGGTTGAAGAAATGCGAGTTCTGGCTTGAGGAAGTAGCATTCCTTGGGCACGTGGTATCAAGTCATGGAATATCTGTTGACCCAGCAAAGATTGAAGCTATTCAAAGCTGGGAGCAACCTAAATCAGTGACCGAAGTACGTAGCTTTCTCGGTTTAGCTGGTTATTATCGAAGATTCGTGGAAGGATTTTCTCGAATCGCTACTCCATTGACTCAGCTGACTCGGAAAGATACAAAGTTCGGTTGGAGCGAAAGAATGTGAGAAGAGTTTTCAAGAACTCAAGAGGAGACTCATTTCAGCACCTGTTCTGACAATACCGTCTGGCTCGGAGGGATTTGTCATCTACAGTGATGCTTCGGGCAAAGGGCTGGGATGTGTTCTCATGCAACATGGAAAAGTCATAGCCTATGCCTCGCGACAACTCAAAGAATATGAGAAGAATTATCATACTCATGATCTAGAGTTGGCAGCTGTTGTCTTTGCACTTAAAATTTGGAAGGCATTACTTATATGGGGAGAAAGTGGAGATCTTTACGGATCATAAAAGCCTCAAATATTTCTTCACTCAAAAGGAACTCAACATGCGACAACGACGTTGGCTTGAACTGTTGAAAGATTATGATCATACCATCCAATACCATCCGGGAAAAGCAAACGTGGTAGCTGACACATTGAGTAGAAGATCACATGCAAGTACGAGTGCGATATTGTCAACGCAAGTGCCCATTTGTGTGACTTGCAAAGGATGAGGATAGAGTTAAGACTCCAGGGACGCATGTGACGATGGAGAATATACGAGTAGAACCGACTTAATCGATAAAGTTAAAGTTGCTCAAGCTACAGACCTGGAGCTGATGCGTATGAGGAAGAAAGTGCAAGAAGGTGCTATGCCGGAAGCAAGAATCGATGAAGAAGGAATACTTCGAGTCAACTCCAGACTTTGTGTTCCTAATGACCCTGATTTAAAGTATAAAATCATGATGGAGGCGCACAATACACCGTTGTAATCCATCCTGGGAGTACCAAAATGTATCATGATATTCGTCATACATTTTGGTGGAGCAATATGAAGAGAGAGATAGCGTTGTTTATCTCAAGGTGTCTAACTTGTCAACGAGTTTAAAGCGGAGCATCAAGTACCAAAGGTCCATTGCAACCACTTGAAATTCTAGAATGGAAGTGGGAGCACATTACCATGGATTTCGTTACCGGTCTTCCTAAGGTTTCTCAAGGCATAGATGCGATTTGGGTTATTGTTGATAGATTGACCAAGTCTGCTCATTTTTACCGATACGAGAAACTTATACACTTGAACGTCTTGCTCGTATGTACATAAACGAGATTGTAAGACTGCATGGTATGCCGGTATCCATAGTTTCTGATCGAGACCCAAGATTTACTTCACGATTTTGGGTTAGTTTGTAAAAAGATATGGGCACAGACTTACGATTTAGGCTCAGCATATCATCCTCAGACGGACAGACAGTCAGAGAGGACTATTCAAACTCTCGAAGATCTATTAAGACTCTGTGTCCTTGATTTCAAGGGAAGTTGGGACAAGTTCTTACATTGGTGGAGTTTTCCTTCACAACAGTATCAAACAAGTATTGGCATGGCTCCATTCGAAGCGTTGTATGGAAGAAAGTGTCGTTCTCCAGTATGCTGGGATGAGGTGGGTGAAGCAACGTTGTTGGGACCGGAAGTTGGTACGTATGACTACGGAAAAGATTCAAACGATCCGACAACGTATAAAAACCTCACAAAGTCGACAAAAGAGTTATGTTGATCTTCATCGAAAGGACGTGGAATTCAATATAGGAGATCATGTGTTGTTACGTGTTACTCCATGGAAAGGAGTTACAAGATTTGGAAAGAGAGGAAAACTCAATCCTCGATTCATCGGTCCATTTTTAATGCTCGATCGAATAGGAACTGTGGCCTATAGACTCGCTTTACCGCCAAGTATGTCTCGTGTTCATAACGTTTTTCACATATCCATGTTACGAAAATATGTGAAAGACCCGAACCACATTATTGAGTTAGAACGGACGAAATAGCGGAAGATCTGACGTATGAAGAGATTCCTGTTCAAATCTTGGATAAGAAGGAACATATTCTACGCTCCAAGGTTATACCTCAAGTCAAAGTTTTGTGGAGAAAACCACGATGTTGAGGAAATGACTTGGGAGTTAGAATCTAAAATGAAATCAAGGTATCCTTACCTCTTTGACATACCAGGTACGTACCCTAATTTCGAGGGCGAAATTTCATAAGAAGGAGAGGTTGTAGACCCCAGTTTTTATAAATAAAGTTGAATTTTCTATAATTATTATTTTTGAATATTATGGAATAAATTGGATATAATGTTATAGTTGTGGGTAATATTTATAAATTTTGCAAAGTACGCAAGTTGTTATAAAATATTCGTTTGGTCGGGGAATATTCTTTTTGTCGGGGAATATTCGTACGACGGCACAATCATTGGCGGACCCCACAACGGAAGTATTGTCGTAGTTAGAAAACGACAAAATTATCTTTCTATAAAATAACGGCGGAGGTGTTACCGTTAAAACTGTTGAACTACTCGGTAGTAAAAGTACAGTAATACGCGTTGTTGCATAGTAGCACACGGTATTGATTATTGATGCTTACGTGAGAAGTCACTCAGCTATACTCAATTATTGCTACAGTAATTGCTGCATCATATCTCTTATATTATTGATTCAATTATTGTCACAGTATCATCTGTATAATATGTTATATTATTTAAACAATAATTGAGACGACAAGTTATAAATGATTAATAATTGTTGAAAGATTAAATATGTGCTGATTAAAAATAAAATGATTTCTGATAATTTTTATTCAATCCTTGATGTATATAAAGAGTCTATTATTAGACGTTTGTGGTAAGTTGAATTATTTATGGGGGGCCATATGTCATCATCTAAGAGTCTTTTTCATAAATAGTAATTACTTTTGTAAATAGTAATTACCTTCGTAAATAGTAATTACCTTCGTAAATAGTAATTACCTTCATAAATAGTAATTACCTTCGTAAATAGTAATTACCTTCGTAAATAGTAATTACCTTCGTCAATAGTAATGACCTTCGTAAATAGTAAATACTTTCGTAAATAGTAATAAATCTTCTATAAATAGAGGCCTAGGGCTTCATTATTTTTCACGAATTCGCTCAAGCTATAGAGAGAGAAAGTATAGAGAGAATAAGAGAGAAAGAAAGAAGAGTATTCGGTTACTACACTACTTGCAGTATTCAATCTCCTAAATAAGGTAAGGGGTGTTATCTTTCTTCTTGAAGAGAACTTATGTTATTACATTCTTTGTTATTCTGTTGGAATAACCTGTAAAAGTGGCATACCCTATACATGACCTGTATACGCGGTATACCCTATACTTGGTGAAATCCTTATGTTATTCCTTTCATTATTATTCTGTTGGAATAACTTGTATACGCGGAATACCCTATACTTGGTGACATCCATTTACTATTATGTCTTTATATTTCTGTCGGAATATCCTGTCTGTGCTATACGCCGGACCTGGTTCCGTCTTTATTATTATTCTGTTGGAAACATCCTGTCTATGTGTTTTACGCCGGACCTAGTTCAATTCTTTATTATTCTGTTGGAATATCCTGTCTGTGCGTTTTACGCCGGACCTGGTTCGTTATTTATTATTCGTTGGAACATCCTGTCGGTGTGAATTTCACCTGACCTGGTTCCGTTATTATTATTCTGCTGGAATAACCTGCCTGTGCGGTCTATCGCATGCATGGTGATTTCTTTTGTTATTCCATTCTTATTATACTCAGTTGGATTAAAACTTTGACTTCTATACTCCATGAAATTAGTGGAATATCCTTGATATTTGCGCTTCATTCCAGTATCCTTTCATAGAAATATTCTTCTGATCATTCTTGAATTTTACACCACAAAACAGTATCGTGTTAACAAATTTGAACGTTAATAATTCCTGGATAAAATAATTCTTGAACTTGTTTTATTGAATTCTTATATCATTGTCATCATCCTCATGTTTATATTTTGTTGAAAGTCATCTGTGGCCTGTAGTGCATAGATGGACTTGGTATGTTATGACCAGGGATTATTCGGTGTAATCATGACCGTAATGTTACAAATGATGTAAAAATTAAAAATCCTCATTGGCCCGTAGTGCATTGATGGACAGTTGTTGGCATGATCATGACCATTGATGAATACACAAATATTCTTGGCCGTAGTGCATGAATAATTGTGGTCGTGATACTAAAGAATATCCTTGGCCGTAGTGCGGGGGTGATTCGATGATGTGGAATATTTATTAAGCTGAGTCTCAGCTATAACGATGATGAAAAACCCTTTTAATCATAAAAGATAGTAGATTTATTTTCTACTTGACTCTTTTAATGGATTGCTGGTTCCGCTGTAGTTAAACTTGATGTTTATTGTATTTTATCAGTTTAACACTGTTGAAGGCTAATGATAATTTATTCTGCATATCTTAGTCATAATATTTCTTACTGGGCTAGTTGAGCTCACCCTTTCTTTCACTGTTCTCTTCAGGAAATGAGAATATAGCTGGGACGAGTCGGGGAACGGAGTGATGGACCAGAGAATAGTATTAGTAGTCCTCACTATTCTGTTAAATAGTGTGACAATAATTGTATTGAGGACACCTTTTGAGTTTGTATGATCTCTAGTAGACAATAATTGTATTCAAACTCACAGTTATGTTTTGTCGTATTGAACACGACAGTTGTATTAGTAGGTTGTATTTGAATTCTGTACCATGTATCTGGCGACTCAAGATGGGTGATGTATACTAATTTTGGGGGCGTCACAATGTATACCTGTTTTTGGGGGGCGTCACAGGTTTGTCATCTAATTGCGCGCTAGTAAGGAAAATCCTGATCGGAAAGCCCCTTCTTTCCTAGGAACGGCCTGGTTGTCATTATTGTGATTCTGTAATATTATTTTGTGAATAATTAATTATTGATTTATATGATAAGAAAATATTTATTTTATGTGGACATAAATGATAGATAGGAAAATATTTATTTTATGTGGTTATAATTGAAGGAATTAATATTGAGGTATTTTATCGGATTGGAGGTATCAAAAACTCAAATTAGTATTCTTAAAGCTCTATTGCGTGAGTTATAATTTTAATCTGACCGTTGGATCGTTGTGATTTTTGGATATGTTATGCATATATAAGTTAAGTATATGTCCACAAATTTAGAACCGTTAAAAATTAACGTATGATTGTTATGAATTTTTTAGAGGTATTGAAAATCGGTCCATTTGTGGATTTTGGATATTTTCTATTTAGAATTTGGAAAAACTTTCTTCTGCAAAGTTGTAGAGAATTCAATTTCGTGTGAAATGAACATCAAATTCGTATTTTTCTGATAAAGGGCTATTTATTATGAATTAATAAAGTTTTAAAAAATAAAATATTTTTATTTAAATTATGGGTGGGCCCCTCACTTTTGGTTGTTAGGGAAGATGACTAATTTCTGGTGGGCCCCACTTATGGTGGCTAAATTTTTATTCAAAGCATGCATGCGTAGAAATAATAATAACATTATTTTATTATTTAGTCTCCTATGGCGTTCTAGTATTTACATATAAATAGGCGCTTAGGTTAGAATTAAAAATCACACCAGAAACAAATTAATTGAAAAAATATTAAAATGAGACTCAATATTACACATAAATTTTTTTTAGTCACGTGTCACTGTCATGCCATAAATTTTTTGATGTGATACAATTAATTTAGACGTAATCAGAAAAATTTAAAAGTTTAATACTGTAATAGAAAAATTGAGGAATACAATTCCCCCAAAGTGAAAAAAATAATAAAAGTTTAATCCCTAATTAAAAAAATTGAGAATACAATCCCCAAAGTAGAAAAAATTAAAATTTTAATCTCCTAATTAAAAAATTAAAAAAAATTCAAATAAAAATATTAAAAGTTCAGAATAATTAATCCATAATTTATAACCAAAAGTATTTTTTCATATTCTTTTTATAAGAATAAGCTAGTCGCATATTTATGCGGAATAATTTTTTTAAATTATATTAATTTTTACTTATAAAAATAACATTTGAGGGACATAATTCACGAGTGTTATGTAGTCAATATTAGTGCATTTGTATTCACTTATAAATACTATTAATATATATATATATATATATATATATATATATATAATATATATATATATATATAATATATTATCTAGAACCGATCAGGTGAGGGCTCCCTTACTTTGTAAAATGCGTATTTTTTTTTATTTTTTTTTTAAAAACAACTAAAAAAAGTTTAATATTTTATGGAACCAAATTTTTTTCATAAATAGTGTTTTGGCGTGATTTGGATGTTTCATATATATAACAAAAATCTATGTACATTTTGACTGTACGTACATTTTTTTTTATACGTATCCATATCACGCCCAAAACACTGTATATGAAAAAATTTCAGTTACATAAAATATTAAACTATTTTTTAGTTGTTTAAAAAACCAAAAAAAAGAGTCCTCATTTTAAGAAAGTAAGGTTCCCTTACAAGAACCGGACCGATATATATATATATATATATATAATATATATATATAATATATAGAGAGAGAGAGGAGAGAGAGAGAGAGTTCGGATCAGGTCGGACTCCCGAATTTTGTTAAAATTCGGACCTTTTTTTTTTTTTTTTGCTTTTTTTTTTTAGAAACAACTAAAAAAAATTATGGAATTGGAATTTTTACATTATACAGTATTTTGGGTGTGAATTTGGATGCCTATAACCAAACATGTCTGTACAGTCTGGGCAGACTGTACATACATTGGTTGGTGTAGGTATTAAAAACACACCCAAAACACTGTATTATTGAAAATTTCAGTTCCATAAATTTATTTATTTTTTTTAGTTGTTCTACAAAAAAAAAAAAAAATCGGGTCCGGATTTTCTCTCCCGTCCAGGAGGTCCGGACCTGATCCATTCTATATATATATATATATCTTTGTTTATATTAAGACAAAAGATAATGAAATTTTGTATTGTACAATAATTTATTATGTTCAATTGCAAAAATATAAAAGTTTGAAATTATCATCCGATATGCCACAGACGTGACAATAATATTGCATGAATACGCAAACACTTTTAAATTAATTTGTATTAGATTGTATAAAATTGAAATGGATAATAAGGTTTATTTAAAATAGTCGTTATATGAATATAAATATTTTGATATATAAATATACATGTATCCGTGTTTAATATATTTTTTATTCACCCTTTTTAATTGTCTTACACACATGAAATATTATTTTTATTAAAACACTAATCAGCGGCCACTTATTTTTTTCTTTTTGATAAAAAAATTATTTTAATTATTTAAATGATTCGCTACATCTAGATAATGGACAATTTATATAAATTTAATTTATCATTTACACGGGTAATAACAATAAATTGCATACAACATATGTACGATTTATTGTTCACGAATCACGATGGTCACAATTTATACAAGAATATCAACAATTTGAAATATGTAATACCATATGAGTTACATTTTATTTATTTTATAATTATAATAGAATTAACTATTATTATACTATTATTATTTAATTGGGGAATATATATTCATTTAAGCAATTAAGTCGGATACGAGTAGCTTATTTAAGTAGGCCGACTCTGATAAAACGATATCTCAATTTCAATTACCGCTAGCAAGGTTCCTACGACTGTTTCCTCTGAAAAGTCGTCGCTGCTAACCATGGATTTATTTCATTTCCTCACTCGTCCAACCAAGATTTTCCTTGCTCACTCGTCAACCAAGAACAAGAAACAGGTTGGCTGAGCTCATTTCCGATGTCCTGTACCACTGACTTGACGATCCTTAAATTTTTGCATGTATAAATGTAAATCTTCTACTTTAAACCTTTTAAACACTAATTTAATGTTCTTTTTTGTGCAGATCTTCTACATGTCGTCGTTGTCGGTCTCTTCAATTTCTGTATCAAGAACGTTACTATTTTCTAGTCTAGGTTGGTTTTTATTGTCACATTTTTATTATGATTTTTTTTCCCCTTTCAAATTTGTGTATGTTATGTTTTCTAATTCATTGTTCATCTTTTGCTTGTCTTTTGATATGAATTTGTTGCATTTTATTGAAATTAATTTTATTTGTCTCAATTTATATTTTTAAGATTCTTGGAGTGGCTAGTATTTTTTATCTTTTATTTGTGCATGATGTTAATGGACTAGTGGTTATGTGTGTTTCCAAAAAAAAAAATTGGATTGGGGCTAGGAGAAGTTACAGTAATTCTACTAATTTATTAACTCTACAAATTTATAGGATATATGATTTGTAATTGTGCATCCACCTTTGTGAATTTTATTCTTATAAAATGTATTATGTGTTTAATGTCAGCTCTCTCCAGCGAACTGGCGGTGAGCGAATTAAGAGTGAACCTGCTATAGCGACAATTTTTTCCGTCGTTTATAGCATAAAAAATCGACTTTATATGCTATAGTAATGGAATAACCGTCGCTATAATCGGTTCGTTCTTAGTTTGCTCCTTCCAATTCGCTTGAAAAACCGAATTGTGTGTTTGATATTGTCATTTAAATGAAATTTTATTTATCGTTTATAAAATTTAAAATTTAAATAAGATTGTATAAACGCTCATTCGGTCAGTGATATAAGAAGCTAACTAATTACTAATTAACAATCAAATATATTTATTAGAAAAATAATATATATAAATGTTTACCTACATCGATAAATTAGTTGTCAGTTACGTGAATAGTTATTAGTATTAATTTTATGGAGAAATATGTAATAAATGGCCCTCTTATAATTCTTACAATACTATTTTATATATAAAATAAATAGGACCCACGTTAATACAATAAAGATTGTAAGAATATCAAAATTTTCGTGTTAAAATATTAATTGCCTTTAATAATTATTCAACATAAGAAGTCAAACATAACTCCACCTCAACATATTGTGTGGGGCTGAAGACTACTTTGAATAATTTGTTTATTAATATGCTGAGGTGGAGTATGACATATTAGCAGTTTGTAAATTATTTATAATAGTTTTGTCTGTAGCATTACTCTAATTGATTTAATTCTATAGCGATAACTTTACTTGTAAATGAGTTATTTTATGTATACAAATTATGTATAAACAGTTGTAATAAATAATTATAAAAAATAAATAAAATAAAAAATTAATAAATCTTATCAATAATTAAATGGTGGGACCCATATTATTACTCTACTGTCCACCTGTATACAATTGTCAATAAATTTTAACTTCTAATAGGAATCAAAGTTAGGAATAACATTGTGGACATTTGTACAGTTATTTAATGTTTACCATTATTCACTTTTGCAATCTGTTTCATGACATTAATTTATATATTAATAAATACACATTTCTGATTTGATATTTGGATTATATATATATATATATATATATATATATATATATATATTGCGCAATCCCTTTTTTGGTCTGTTGAAATTTCAATTGGAGTAAAAAAAAAAAAAAAAAATCAACATGTCAAAAAAAGTTGCTCCACAGCAACCGATTGCTGTGTGATGAAACATATATATATATATATATATATATATATATATTATAAGTACGAATATTTATTATTTGATTATAAAACAATTTAATTTATGATGTGCAAATATAAATAAATACCCATTATTTTTTATAATATCTGCAATTACTCAACAAAAAGATTTTTATTTAGTTTTTTTGAAGTTAAGTTTATAAACCTTTAAAATTATTTCATTTTATTTTTAATGCATTAAATTTTAACAGATATTATATACCTGTTTTCAATTAATATTTGTCCATTTGCATAACTAGTTATGGTTATCCATTATTCACTTTTGTGATATATATTAGTATTTGAATTTGAATTTATAAAATATTAAAATTATTTTTCTTCTTTATTTAAAATAAAAAATAAATTCATGTAATAAAATCAAGAATTTTATTTCTTTCTTATATTAAAGATAAGAGGCACATAGATTACCCCGTTAAATTAGAAAAGGTCATCAAGCTTCTGATCTGACCTTGTCCGTCCGCACCCTCTTTTGGGCAAACCATACGTTATACGTATTACTCCCTCATTTTTTTTAGAGTTATGTATAAATATTAAAAAAATAATTATATAATATTAAATATCTATATTACCCTTGTATTGAGAAAAAAAATTATTATTTATTGTATAAAAAATAGTGTGAGAACAAAGTTACATTTAATATTTGGGGTAATATTGAAAACTAAGCAATTAATATTTATTTAAAATTATAAAATGTTATTATTAAGGGATAAAAAAAACTTATTTAAAACGTTTTATATTAAGGGACGAAGGGAGTACTATTATTATTAGAAATTTAGAATAATGGGAATACGGTGCATAATTTTACGAAATAAATTTTCACAAATAAAATTTGATATTTTTACAGGATTGATCTGCTTTATATAAATGTGATAATACGAATGTGGTACGTATTATTATTCATGTGATTTTTTTTTGTAGTTGTGGGATTATCATTTTTACGTGTGAATATAGGTATGTATATCTACTACATAATACACCATATAAAATAATTTATTTTCTCACTTTTAAAATTAATTCCCCTAAATTAAAATCTTCAATAAATTAACACTATATTTTTAAATTATATCGTCTTTACAATTAATTAAGACAATTAAGATCAACATTTTAAGTGTTTTTAATAAAAAAATCGAAGACAGATATGATCCTAAGGGGGAAGTGGTTAGTATGAAGTTATTTTGGGTAAGTTGGTCAATTGACCAATAAATACTGACACGCAGACGGATTTTATGTGTGTCAGTATTTTATTGGCCAATTTACCAATTTATCAAAAAAATAACTTCATGCTAATGTGATATTTTTTGGAATAAAAACAATAATATTGGCACATCAATAACGATTGTTCAACTAGTTGAATGTCACTATAATAATAAAAAAATATAATTTTAGTACATTTCATAATATTATTAATAAACTAAAATAATTGTAGGAGTAATTTTATTTTATTTTTGTGGAATTGAAAAAGATTATAAATAGAGGGAGAAGTGTAATGGTAATGCAGAGTTTAGTATGTTCATTTTTTTTAACCGTGCGCAATCGCTACGGTTGTTTTAGCTTTCAAGGCTGAAATTCTCTCTCTCTTTTTTTCTCTCTACATATACAGAACCAAATCTCTCAGCGAAAACCTACGTCGCCTCTTTCTGTATATCTCTTTCTCTCTCTCTAAATTCACGAGTTTGTTCGATCGTTCCCAATCAAATTCACCGTCAGTTTTCAATCTGAAAACAATCGGATTCACCTAATTATATCGATCTAAAAATAATCTACTTTTTTTTCGATCTAAGAAGCGTTGAATCCATAGATGATGATTGTTAAATCACGCACTTAATTATAGGATTGTATTGAATATCGTGTTTTTGTTGTTTATGGGCGGTGGAATTGTAATGGAAGGATTGGTTAATGAATCTAAGAGAGTTTGACAGATGCCAGGATTAGCGCAGAGAAATGATTGTAATCATTTAGTAACGTTACGACGTCGTTATCATGCTCGAATGGATCAGTTTCTGTGAATGGATTCTGGTCTAAACATAGGGGTGATGTTAGCTACAATCAGCTCCAGAAGGTACTGGATTTTTTTGTTTTGTTTTGTTTTATGTTTATTTGGAATAGCAGTGTAATTGTTTTCAATTCGTTTTGCTGTTTGGCGATTAGTTTTAGTTAAATTTTGGATCTTAAAGTCCAAAATTAGAATGTTTTTTTTAGGTTTTTTCTGTGTGGGCAATTGTGTTTTTTAAGCTGCTAGTGTTTTCTAATTGGATTTGAGTGTGTAATTCATCAGATCCATTTTTACTTTTATCTTCTATTTGAGGTTCAATGCTTGCCAATTGCCATTTAAACATATATACAGTGTACTGTTATTTTGGAATATGGATACTGAACATAGACTTTTTTTTTCATTTTTTTTACTTTTTTGGAATCATTACCATTTGCAGAAGCAGAATTATGTTTTGCATTTACTTGATAAGAAAATGGAATTACTGGAGTGTGAGTGTAAAGTAGCCTTCTGTTTTTTGAGTTGTGTTAGTACCCAAAGTATGATATGAAACAGCTACCCACCCACATTCACAATAAAAGAGGCATGGTTTGTTTCAATGTACTGCTTGCTTCTTCCTCAAACTTAGTAACTCAATGTCATATTACTTCCCTTCATATTTATCGATCAATTTGGATAAAAGTAGCATCAATGATTAGGATTGAAAGGATGCATTTTTAAATTAATGATAAATCTAAAATGTGCACTTAACAAACTGATAAGTGCTTTGTTTTTTGTGCTTTAGTTTTGGAGCGAGCTGTTGCCACAAGCTCGTCAGGAACTCTTGAGAATTGATAAACAAACCCTTTTGAGCAAGCTCGTAAGAACTTGTACTGTTCTAGATGTAATGGGTTGCTGCTCGAAGGTTTTTTGCAGATTGTCATGTATGGGAAATCATTGCAGCAGGAGGGAGTGTGGGCATTCCTTGCAACAGACTAGGAACCTTAAAAAATAAAAAACGATGGTGATTTGTGCATCACAATGGGTCAAGATGATGTGCAAGTCCATCTGTCCACCCTTGGGGAGGTCTGACCACTATAGAGATGGGACACTTACTCTTTTGGATTGCTATGTGTATTCAAAATCTCTTAAGGGGATCCAAAATGTAATACCTATCTCTGCATTCATCATTGTCTTCATTTCGCTGCTTGTTTGTTAACTTATTGTACCCTACCTTTCGCTTGAATCAGGTTCTTTGACAGTGCTCGTGCAGAGAAAGGGAGAGGGAGTAGTGCTTTATCCTGAGCTTGTGGTGGAGGAGGTCGAGGATGGATCAGTCAAGGAATGGCTGGTTATGGCAGAGGACATGGAACGAGGGAAACATGTGCATTGCATACTGCCAGACTTCTGTTGACACATTGGTTGATTTTTGGTCGGCTAGGAGAAGAAACTCGACAATCCCTTCTAAGGATGAAAGAGGAGGATTTTATTGAACGGGTGATGTAAGGTTTGTGACTGGCTTTCTCTACTTTATTATCTATCATTTAGCTTCAAATTGCAAGGAAGATTTAAGTAGGTGTGGTTTGCAACCTTCTGTTATTCTGCGTATACATGTACAACAAAACCCTTAATTATATAGTCTCTAGATATGTAATATACAAAACCTTAATCATATAGTCGTCTCTAGAGATGTAATATAGTATGTTTGAGGAACGAGTCAACTGTGGACGAAAGGATTGCTATCTTTAATGATATCCATCTTCTCTTCCTCTACTTTAGGATAGGGTATTCTGAATCGCTTTGGCTTAGGCTATGGGAGCTTTTAGAGGAGTTACTATTACAGATTTTCAGAGATTAGTTCATTAGTTTTCTTATTTCCCATTTGTATTCTTTGGAAGTCTCGTGGTCCTTCCTTGTATTCTCTCTTCTACAATAAAACTTTTAGGACCA
>CM035098.1:3043645-3124348 GCA_020205505.1 Panax japonicus | reverse complement strand
TTACTTTTTCTTCTTAGATATATTCTTGTTTTTTGATCTTGCTAGCTTGAGACCTTTCCTTCTTAATTACTCCCCTAGCTGCCGAAATCTCCCTCTCTATTTCTTTGCTTGAATTTATACAGTGTAGGAAGGCTAAACAAGGCTTGGTATTTATAGGCCAAAATATTGAATATCACTTGCCTCCCAAGACTTGGTATCTTATGGTCAGCTCCATGAAATTGGGAGAGTTAGTGAGACGGGTTGCTCCCAAGACTTGTTATCTTATGGTCAGCTCCATCAAATTGGGAAAGTTACTGAGACCGGTTGCCCCCAAAGGCCTTGACTTTATTTTTTAAAGCTCTAGAAGGCTTAACTAAGCTTGACCAAAATCTTGACTAACTCTAGAATGTAATATCCGAGAATAATATAGAAAGCTTTGTAATTAGGGTTATGTAACTATAATTGTAGTTTTAATGGACGAGTACAATATATAATTGAAAATGTTGTGCAAATGAAAGTAAATGTGTATATATTATGGATATATATATATTATATATATATATATATTATATATATTTATGTATATGGATTATATTAGTCAAACAAGAAGTCAACAAGTCAAACTTTTGTCAAGAAAAATCTAAGTTTCGGTTAAGCTTAGTCAAGCCTTCTAGCTTTAAAAACAACCACCAAAATTAGGTCAAAATCAAGGCCCATGTGGGGAGGGGGCAACCACTCTTACTAACTCTCCCAATTTCATGGATCTTACCCCTTTTGTCTATGGTTAACCCTAGCTATTTCTTAATGATAATGAAGATTTACTCTAATTAACAAGGGGGAAAGAATTAGAAAGATCATAAGAAACAATAAGGGTTTGACCATAAGATAGCAAGTCTTGGGAGGATCTTGGGAAGAAGGAAATATATATTCTCCATTTTGGCCTATAAATACCAAGCCAAGTTCCAAGCTAGCAAGATCAAAAACTAGAAGATTCTAGAAGGAAAAGTAAAACAAATACTCCTATAGGTAAACCCTAAAATTATTCTAAATCAAAATTTTCTTATGAAGGACCTTGATCTATGTTAATAAATATAGATCATATTTGTTTAGACCTATACATGATGGATTGGTTGTAAATACCAATGATCATGGAAAAAATTTTAAGGAACAAAGAAAGAACAAAAGAAGTTTAAACTAGTTTAGGTTAAAAACACCAACACAGAACCTGAAAATGGAACATTAATAACTCCTAATATATAATGAATTTTTTAATGAGGTTTGTTGGAACTTAAATTCCCTGTAGATTAATAATAGTAATTTTTCTACCAAAACAGTAAATTGATGAAATATCCTACCTTAATTTTTCGTGGACAGTTTCAGATAGTAAACTTGTTTAATAAATTATGGCCTTCTAAGGGTTAAGGAGGCTTAATGGGGAAAATAAAGTTAAGAAAAATTAAGAAATTTAATTAAAGTAAAACCGAAAAATATGTAATATAATTTTATCAGTTAAAACATGTTAATATGGGACGTACGAGCTTAAGAAAGTGTTAATTAGACATTTTTATGGTGAGGTTCTAAAAAATATATGCAGAGATGCTCGAGATCGAGCTTACGTTAAAAGAAATGGGTAAAATGCAAATGTGACCACCGAACTTTAGGTGTTTTTGGGTATTGGCCCTTTTCTTTTGGTCAACGTAAATTGAGCCCATTTCTGTTCGAAAATTTGGATATTGAGCTCCAGGCGCCACATGTGCGTTGACCTGCCTACGTGGCACATGTGGCACCGGTGACATGTACATTTTTGCCACGTGGAACCGCTTACTTGTGCATTTTCCAATTAATTGTTTAAAAACTTAGTTTCCCCAAGAATTGAACCCAAAACCTCAACTTTGAAACTTTGATCATCAAACCACCTGAGCTACATAAAATTTCAACAATTTTAACAAAAGAATTAAGATTTATACCGAGACATGAAGACTCGCATAATTCCGAGACATATTCAGTTGGCTGTGAGGAACGATGAGGAGTTAAGCAAGTTGTTGGGATCTGTGACTATTGTTAATGGCGGGGTTTTGCCCAACATTCATTCAACTCTGCTGCCGAAGAAGGCTGGGAAAGGGAAGGGCGAAATTGGCTCTGTTTCTCAAGAGTTTTAGGGGTTTCTTTGGTTTTTCGCTCGTAACTTTTTGCTACGTAGTAGAAATGGGCGGTGGAGTTGGGGAATTTGAATTTTGGGTTTCTCTTTGGTTGGGTAATGATGGAATAATAGATTGTTAATAGTGGTAAGAGTGTTTAATGAAGTAGATTTTCTGACTTCGATTTTCTAAATTTTGGGTTTCTCTTTGATTTTTTGAACTTGTAAAATATGGGATGTTTTTAAGTTTTAATTTTAAGCTTATTTTTAAATATATTCCTTTTAAAATTTGTAAATTAGTTTTAATTTCAATTTTAAAATTTTAATCTATAAATTTGTTAATGTTAATTGTTTAATTATAATCGTATCATAATAATAATAATAATAATAATAATAATAATAATAATAATAATAATGAATTGATTTGGTATAAATCTTAATTCTTTTGTTAAAATAATTGAAAGTTTTATGTAACTTAGGTGGTTTGATGATCAAAGTTTCAAAGTTGAGGTTTTCGTTTCATTTCTTGAGGAAACTAAGTTTTTAAACAATTAATTGGAAAATGAACAAGTAAGCAGTTCCACGTGGCAAAAATGTACATGTCACCGGTGCCACATGTGCCACGTAGGCAGGTCAACGCACACCTAAAGTTCAGTGGTCACATTTGCATTTTACCCTAAAAGAAATTACTGAAACGATTTAAAAATAATTACCGACGGTAACTATAATAATAGTTAAGTTAAATGAATAAATCCTTATGGATATTGTAGGTAATCATTTTGAAATAAGTTCATAACACAACGAGGGAGATGTACACTATCTGTGCATTTACAAATTATGGCCTTTTGAGGGTTGATATCTTATGGTATAAAGTGTGTAAAAATGGACTTGTGATGAAGGAATTATAACAAAATTGAAAATTTTAAAATTAAAACAGTTATAACTTGAGTTATATAACTCATTTAGGAATGAAATTTAAAGTGAAAGTACTCTCTGATGTAAGAAGTCGATTGTCCAAATTTTATAATTTTTAGAAGTAATTTCG
Source organism: Panax japonicus (assembly GCA_020205505.1). Classification (NCBI taxonomy): domain Eukaryota; kingdom Viridiplantae; phylum Streptophyta; class Magnoliopsida; order Apiales; family Araliaceae; genus Panax; species Panax japonicus. The sequence goes on along the minus strand of CM035098.1, from coordinate 3,121,187 downwards.
AATTATAGTGAATATTGTACTAAAAAACATTTAAAATATAATTAACTATGTGGGGGCAAGAAGAATAAAAATTAATAAATTGGTTAAGGAGGCTTAATGGGGAAAATAGTTAAGAAAAATTAAGAAATTTAATTATAGTAAAAACGAAAAATATGTAATATAATTTTATAGGTTAAAAGATTTTAATATGGAATGTATTGTTTGTGACGACCCCAAAATCGGGACTATTTCCCTTCCCGATCTTGTGCGTTAATACTACATATCTTGTTCTAGCTTTAAAACATTATTCAATGTTAAAATAGCTAACAATAAAGGATAATTTAAAACTTTTCTTTCTGTCTTTCTTTCCTTTGTTCCCTGAATCGCAGCCTTTACAATTACATTTATTGCGGAATCAATTTCATTTAATGATTCCTTTTATCAGAGTGATGAGAGTATATATAACTCATATCATGTCTTATACAGAATCATTCCTATAAAACATTACTTTTTAAGGTAATTACCAAATTGTATTTCAGTCTTAACACAAACATTTTTCGTTTACCGAATAACTCAAAACATTTTTGTACACAATTCTCATTTACACATCAAAATTGTCATTTCGATATATATAATATAATTCCTACATAAAAGGAAATAACTTTCCTGCACACGGGCCTCTATTCTTTATCATCCGGATAGCAAGAAATCGCGTTGCATATCATACCTGCAAAAATTATATTTTTGCAAGACTGAGCTCGACAACCCAACAAATCTAACAGTTTTCGTGCCTCATATAACACGTAGTTTCATGCTCAACATATATCTCATAATCCTTTATACCATTCATGCATTATCACTTTAAACAGTATATGTTCAAATCATATATCACATATACATTGAGTTCCATAACTCAATCAGCTTATTCATATATTGACTTTCACAATTTATAGCATGTAACATGTAATTCAACATGTTCTTAAAGTTCTCATACAATAACCAATTCATAGAATCACAAAGAAACTGAAAGACTTGCCTTGAGTGTTGTTTAATGTTATAACTTATCCGCTTTGTGATGATCCTACATAAATTGAGAATACATACATGCACATATTAGTTCCACATACTAGATTCGCACTCAATGTAAACTAATTTATTTACATTAATTATAATCATTTTTGTTCTCGTCTTAAAATCATTCCACATTTCTTTAGAAACTTTTGTCTGTTATAACCTTTTTTATGCCCAAAAAGATTCTTTCATGGTTTTAGTATATAAATACTTTACGTTTGAGAGCATAAACCACCTATAATCCATTTTAAGAACATTTCTAGTCTCCATCTGTAAACTTGAGACTATATGGTTATGGATGGTTTTTTTCTCGTAAACATAGCTCATATCGTTAGTTTCGAAAAAATTTATGTTTTCGCAATAGTCCATATGCTAAACCATGCTATCACCATGTACACGAATGTCTCGCTTTGTTAGTAGCTTCGCTTAACTTTTATTCTCGTGAATAAATTACATTCGTACTTCGCATGTATTTTATTTTCATACATATGTCATTATGTGATTCTGTGTTCATAGTCTTCGTTTCGAATTTCTAAAACCTTTTGCTTCAAATTTCGTTGTTCAATATAGTTTAAATGGGTTAGCGTATTTTATTTTCATACATAACCCTTTTATATTTCATTTCTCAATTCAAGTTGATCACATATATGTAATTTCATGTTTACATAATACTTTTATCGCTTTTCTTGCGCATGAATAAGTTTGCGCCATATATAGTCTTTATACTATATTTATACTACTATATCGGTGTTTCATTATGTGCCAAATAGCTCTAAAACCAATCAAACATGTCACGAGAACACGATAAGCTGAGTAGCCCAAGGCTGCCAGGCTCGGTGTTAACCGCCTGGGCTGGGCAGCCCATGGCTTGACACTCTCCTTTGCTAATTTTTATTTCTTAAACCTCTAATCAACTTGCTGCAAGTTTTGGGTATGTTTTAGTCGGTATATCCAAGTATTTATAGAAATTTTCTAACCATGAAAACAAGCAACTAAGATCGACCAAAACAACACGTGAAAATCATACCAGGCGACTGCACCAGCGCAGCACAGTGCGGCGCGCGCGCGCGTGGCTGGGCAATGCCCTGCTGCTACTCAGTTGCTTGAAGCATACTTTGCGCATTTTTAACTTCTTGCTTGTAGCTCGGATCGCAACAATTTTTGGTATGTTTTTCGTATCATACGAGAATATTTTAAAAAAATATCAAACCCCCATTCCGGGTTTGGTAGACAGCCCAAACAGAGCGTCAAAAGTGTACATTCATAAGAGTTTTCAATTTCTTTCCAGCTGTACCCTTTCTCGCTAAAACAGTCCTAACGTTTTCGTTTCAAAACATTTTTTAGCGATTCTTGAGCCCACGCGAAGCTAACTTCCGGGGCTACAACTTTTATTTTTTGACCATTTTCAAATTCTTAACACAAAATTCCAGAAAATTCGTGTAAGGGGCTGCTTCGAATCTGTTCTCCAGATTTTTGGCAGATTCGACGCGACTACTTTGAACTGTCATAACTCCTTGCTCCGAAGTCGAAATTAGTTCATTCCGGAGTCTATGGAAAAGCTTATTCAGTGTACTATAATATCCCAAAAGCTTAGAATTTTCTGGAAAATGTAGCTAGCCCCGAATTTGTCCTTAGGGTCAGCAGTCCACAACCCACCATTACAAAACTTAATACGTTTTAGCTCCCTTTTGATTCATTCCAATTGGATTATTTCCATAACTCGTAGGAGAACAACCCACCATTACAAAACTTAAATTTTCAGTTCTATACCCTCGTAATTTTGGCTCAAGAACTGCACCCCAAAAACAGTTTTAATTAGTTCGTTTTACATGTTTTACTAGGAAATCCGTCATGATTTCGTTACAACAGATTTTTCCCTTGTTCCAATTGGGTTGTGTTCATAACTCATAAGAGTACCACAGATCATCCCGGAACTTAATTTTTCAGTTTCAAAGCACAACACAATTTGGTCCAAAACAGTCCACTAATTGTCCAATTGGAGCTTATTAGTCTTTAAGAGGCCTTAAATCAAACACCTCATATGCAATTCATATAAGAACAGAGTTTATATAAACTTTTATACAAGTTTAGCCCAAAATCTCCTCCCTTATTGCTCCTCACAGTCCAACCTAAACTCCTTTTACTAATTCTCAATCCCAAACACAAAACACATCTAATTATAGCACTTTTATTATCAAATTTTCTAATACAACAACTAAAATATTGAACATACCTTTAAAGTTTAGTTTTACCGAATTGCTAGCTTATTTGATAAGCTTATAAGCTTCGTTTACTGCTGCAGATTCCAATTTCCATCCCAATTCAGCTCACAATTTCAATTTTCCACCGAAACTGTTGGGTTTTAGCCGATCCTTGAAGGAGTTTAACAGATAAAGAGAAAAGGAAAATGGGACGGATGAGTATGAGAGTACAAGGCACTTGTTAAGCTTTCTTAGCATTTTTTTTTCTTACGAAAGTGAGGAGTAGGGGAAAAAGTGATTCCTCTCTTCTATATCTTTTTACTAGCTTAGCGTCATTTACTACCTTAAACAGCCCCCCACCTCATGCTTTGCTTCCCTGACTCATCTTTATCCCACTTACCAACTTAGGTGCTTTAATGACACACATAATATATACAACTCTTATAACTTAGATATATTAATTTCACCCATCTCATTTCCTTTAAATAAATTGTTCCTATAATTTATTTACATATAATAAATATATATACCAATATATTTATTATACACAAAAATCACATATTGCATAATTCGTATTCGCTTATGCAATACAATATCATACTCAAATAAGAATTTTATTTATTTAATTCTTATTTTAATAATTCCCAAAAAATATGGGTTATCACATTGTTAATATGGAACGTATTAGACATTGGATATGAGGGGATGCTCGAGATCGAGTTTACGTTAAAAAACATTATTGAAACGGTTTAAGAATAATAACAGACGATAACTATTAATAAAAATAATTAAGTTAATCTAATAAATTCTTATGGATATTGTAGGTAATCATTTTGAAACAAGTTAGTAACATAACGAGGGAGATATACACTATCCAGACAAGTTCCCACACTTATGTGCATTTACAAATTGTTCTATTATCGAACTATATTCTATTTCGTAAATTTCTTGTTATTTCATGAACTGTTTTGAAAAATGAGCCTATGCTATTTATTTCGGCATTTTATGACATTTTATTTTTTTCACAAATGAATAAAGTTTTATAAAAGATAGATTCTAAAAAATTAAATAAGAAAACTTATGTCGACACTTGTGTCGGTCTTGTTTTCCAAAAAAGATCTCACCTTTAAAATAAAATAACCTAATCCAAAGTAGCAAAAGTGCAAAAGGGTAGAAAAAGAGCACGAACGCAATTTCATTCTCTTTAGGAAAAGAGGCATATCGAAACTCTTTCTCGGTGTCAACAGGTGGCAACTCTGCTAGGGATATAGAGGGCTTAAGCCGCGTTCAATTTTGTTGATTTTCATTTTTTGTATTTGTATATTCTGTGAATGATCTATGTTTGTGATGAATGTTTCAAAATTTAAAGTTCTTTATATTAGTGTCTCGCACAATGTCATCATTTGCATGTTGTAAGGCGCGATGAATGTATGATGTGTGATTCCTCAACCAGGAGGCGAACCCGTCGGTTGTTTATTACTGAACTCTAAAGGGCGTTCCCTTATATATGAGACTCAGGAAAGACACCACTCAGATCCGCTCCAATTGAAAGATAGGATGTTTCCATAAGTAAATTGCGAAGATCTTAGAATCTTTATTCCAAAAAGCCCGTGAGAGTAATCCAAAGATAAGTTAGCCGCTGAAAAACCCAACATACAGGATATCTTCATGCCCTGTTCCTCTTTCTTATGTATAAATGTCATTCATCTTAAACTGTCATTTATATATATATATATATATATATATATATATATATATATATATTCTTATCGTGTCATCAAAGAGAACTGACCCCGATTTTGTAGGAAAAGATTAAAAAACATCAAACCTAATGCATAACATACCATGCATCCATAACATCTACCAATATCAAGACTAAATTAAATACCTTTTTGTGTGGATTGGTCCGAAAACACGGTCCCAAGCCAAAAAGGCGTGGTCATCACAATAATTAATCTCACCCTAGCTCTCCTCACAATTGAGATTTTATTTACATAACAATAGATTATATATGCACAAAATACAAGATTGCTGACTACTTTTTGTCGGGGACCGATGAACTTTTATTTTATAAGTTTTCCCTAATTTTCATCTTAATTACTTTTTGGAGATTCTCTCCAAACTCCTATAATTGAAATATAATAATATAGGTTATTCAAAAAAATTAAAAAAAATCTCATGAAATATATGCACAAAGTCAAGTTTCTAAGCCACTCCACAATTCCTAGTCACATTGACAAAATATAAAATTAGACTTCTGTTTAAAGAAGCTCTTGCAACACATTTTTTTGTTTTTGTTTGGCACATCTCCTGACAGGGACGGGAACAGCTCTCGAGCTTTACCTGTTAGCACACATCCGGTTAAGGCTACCCACTTCGGTGGATCTATAACCCAATTTTTTTAATCATCTTTTTTTACTTGCAATTTTTCTTTTCTAATTTCTCAAGTTCTGCTTATCACCAAAGAAATTTCTTCTGATCTGTTTGTTTAAATAATAATAAAAAAGAGGTAAACCCAATTTCGCCTATTAATCCTCTTGAATTTGAACAGAGAAGGTGACAAAAAACTGCAAATTCCAAACAATTCCCAATGAACCTCTTTCCTCTTTCTAATGGCTGCAACTTTCTCCACGGCTCTAGATGGATTTTAATTGTAGAGCTTACAACACTCAAGATACAAAGAACCCCAACTAGCTTCACTTCATCAATAAAGTTCCCCCAAAAGTTGCCATGTTTACCCCTAAAAACACCACCAAAAGTTGCAGCTTAGTAATAATAAAATTAGAATAACAACCATCATTATGAAAGAGTATGTAGAGAGAGGCTTTCCAGTTAAGACACCTACCATCTCTAAGTGTGCACTGAATACTGGTATTTTGGCCAAGTAAAGTCAAGGGTTTGAAAGCAACTTGGACAAGTCCTAACCAGTGCAAGCGGTAACACAATGAACATTAAGTATAAAATTCCTGAAGCCCTAAGTTCGGTAGCTTCAACGGTAGAGGCTGAAGCATTAGCTACGGTTGAAAGAGAGGTTGAAAAATCAGTCATTTTTCAAAGTGATCATATATGCGTAATTTATAAGTAATATATTGTTTAAGATGTATATACTGTGATGGACTCTTCCCCTCAAAAAATAAATTTAATAAATATCGTGCGAGTCAATGAGATACTACACTTGATATTGGCCAAAAGGCCGAGAAAGGTATGCTTAAGCCTATTGTTAGCTTATCATTTTATACCTCGCTTTCCGTGCTTCTTTATCTCACTTGCCCAATGTGAGACTTATACTGTACCTCCTTGGCATGTCACTGGCCTCCATCATCATGTGTAAAATTGCTCTTGCAATAAATTTGTTCAAACCAAGACTCATGTGATCCGGTGGTACCCCTCAAGCAGAGCTGGTCTGGTTTGATGAGGAAGACTTTGATTGAAGATATTGGACAAAGGAGTGTAGTATTCTCAAGTGAATGTCATAATTTTTTATTGAAGGTCAAGTAGAATTATAGACCATTAACATACAATATACAGTATATATATATTGTCAAAAAAATTTGTTCCACATATGAGTCCTATTGTTATAATATAGTAATAATATAAGATGACACTATTTCGTCAAGTGTGCCATTATAATTTCATTATCATGTCACTATTACTAAACCAACAATCTATTATGTTTTTAGGGATAAACATGAAACAAAATACATCCTTAATATTCACAAATTTTACAATATGTTTGCTTTATGCTAAAAAAAACCAGAAAGTAATGAAGGAGCTGAAGATTAATATCACCACATACTTCTGATAGGAACTAGGTAGCTGGATTTGTTGGGCAAGTAGGCAAAAAAATTTGGACCATTTCTCGATTTGTGCGTGTCATCCTTGCGCAGGGGCCATGCTAATCTTCTCTGTATCGTTCCAATTTTATCGGATGTCCCCGAAGGGACAACGTAGCTTTGGTAACTGCTCGTATATGATAGCATAAACATTAGTCTATTTTATCGATATGGGCTTCAAGAATTGCACTGCTGGTTGCATTTTTCAAGAAATTGTCTGCAGGTATCAGATTCCAAGATGATCTTTTTCCTCCTTCCTGAAGCCTCAAAACCACTTAATCCCCCTCCTATTTATTAGAAGGAAAACAAACGCATTAATAGAATTTAACATTGAGAATCATGAAAATAAAAAAGTCATGCAGTATTCTGGTAATATACGTCATTTTTCTTCAGGAAAATAGTACTCTCTCTCTCTCTCTCCGTTATAAATTATAAAGACTTGAATTAAGTCCTTTCTATGCTCTGTTTCCTCCTCGAGCAAGGCACACAACAATGGCACTTGATGTATCTTGCGGTTCTGATCAAGTTAGTTTGGTGGTGTGATTGGCAAAATTCTAACAAAAAAGACCAGAGCATTTCAATAAAACAAGTAAATTAGACTAGAATTGGTGGGGTGCGCCAGCCAAGGCTGTAGTGCGAAGCCAAGACGACACTCAAGAGCCCCAATAGCAAGCTATTGTGATGAACTCTCCCCCTCAAAAAATAAATTTAATATCGTGTGAGTCAATGACTCACATATCAGATATTAAACTGATAAGAACAGATACTACACTTGATCTTAGCCAAAAGGCCGAGAAAGGTATGATTGATTTTGTTGTTAGCTTCTTATTTTATACCTCGGCTTTCCTTCTTTTTTATTCCAACTAACCAATGTGGGACATAAACTGTAATTTCACTCTTGAGTAACATTGTTCTACAACAAATTTGTTCAAACCATGGTTCAGTGATACCCCTCAAGCTTTGCCCAGGAAAGTGATATAATGCATGATTAAGAAACCCACAAATGAAGAAGTTCAATTGGTGAAGAAGATTAGGAACAAGAAAGTTCAAAGTGTGATGGTGCAGCATAGTGAGCAAAGGCTGCCTTGGCATAAACTCATTGGACACCGAGATAGGATTTGTTCGGTTATTAGCATAAACTCATCGCCATAGTTTGTTATAGCAAGTTCCCATATTACAATAATATACAAGTTGGTGAAACTTTTCTACATCTCCCATATGACCGTCTCTCTCAAACAAGATTTTAGTTTTTGTAGCTGTTCAAAAATTGGGATAACTGAAACTTGATTTAGTTCAGCAAAAAAGCCTTTCAGTTTGTTTCCCCTTTGATTTTAGACTAATGTTCCATGAAGAAAATGAAAAAATATTTTAAAATATAATGTAAATTATAAAAGTTAGCCAAAAACATGGGAAAAAATAATTTTTTTACGTATTTTTGTAGTTAATAAAATTAAAAAAAAATTAAAATATTTTTTTACATCAAAGAATTATTAATTATTGAAAGTAAATATTATGGTATATTAATAATTTATTACTATATTATAATTAAATAAATTAAACACACTCTTCATCCAAATTATCCAGATTTCTCTATCTCTTTCTCTCTCTCTAACCTAGCACCATCATCACTATTCATCATCTTCCTCATCCAATTTAGTCCAGAAAATCCAAATAATAAAAACACTAGCAATCAACAACCAATAAGTCTATATATATATATAATTGTATTCTGAATCAGCACCTTAGTAATAATATTACATGTGGTTTAGAATTAATAAAATTACATTTATATTATTATAACATTAATTATATTAAATTAAAATAATATTTTTGCACTATCATAATGTACTGAACATATTCTTTTAAGTCTAGAGGATATATGAGCTAATATTAAATCATTTAAGTTATAAAAAGAAAATACATAAATTTTATAAATTAGTAATTAATTAATAGTTTTGTATTATTTTGATAATTATATAGATCGGATTGAGAAGGTCTAGCAGTGTGATCTTTGCGTTGATTATTACAAAAGGGGTTGCAACGTCTTAACTAATTTTTTTTGAATAATTACGCAATTTAAATAAAAATAAAACTTTTTGTAGCTTATTTGAATTTCGAGGATGAAATCTTTTTTAAGGGGGAAAGAATGTAATAACGCATATTTTGGTTAATAATTAAATATTAATTTATTTTATTTAATAAAAGTGTAATTTGAAGGTTCGGTTCGAAAGGGAAGCTTAGTCCCCGTTTAACTTTTAAAGTTCTTGAGAGAGTTGAAGACGTGACGTATCGGATGGTTTTTCTTCTACAGTTATCTCATGTACATAACGTCTTTCATGTTTCGGTGTTAAGAAAATATAATTATCATCCGTTTTATGTTGTACAATACATGTTACGTAAGATTCGGGGGAAGATCTTACTTGTGAGAAGCATGTCGAGGCAATTTTGGATCATCAAGGAGGGAGACAATTCTTTTTATTAAGATTTTATAGAGGAATCATTTGGAGCGGGAAGCTACTAAGGAGATGGAAGAGTCTGTTCGAGTTGAATATCCGCATCTTTTATATAATTAGGTACATTCGTTCCTTTTGATTCCAGAGATGAAATCCTTTGTAAGGGGGAGGTGATGTAATACCCGAAAAAATAAAATAAAATAAATGACATTTAAATTTATATTTTAAATATTTTAATTGGGCTTTTTCTTATGTTTAGCAGTTTGGGTCAAATTGTATTTAATTTATGTGGACTATAATAAGTATGTCATTACATTAATTTGAGTCTTTATACTAATTGGGTCAAACTAATTTCAAATTATTTAAGTTTGGGTTTGTCAAACTAATTGAGCCTAATTTTAATTGTTGGGTTTAAAAAAAGGGTCCTTTACAATAATATACAACATTTAGTAAATAATTACACTATTAGTGCATCCACAAAATAATTACAAAAATTATACACTTTCCCATATTTATTTACAATATTATTGCAATTAGGATTCCTTAATTTCGTAAATTAGTATATGATTCAATTCATAATAATAAGAAAACCTAAAATCAAGGAGAAATAAGTGTCATAATTAATAACTCAAATTCAAATATCTTGGATCTAACAACAAAAACAAATTCAAATTCAAAAATAATAATTCAAATTTAAATATTTAAAGTTTGGCAACGTCATCTTCCTCCTCCAATTCGTCGGTCATCTTCCTCCTCCCCTTCGCCGGTGAAACCCAATTTCATGTCCAAAAGAAAATAAGAACACTTCATAGGAAAGGGAGAGATAAGAGAGTGATGTGTAATGTAATGTTGATAACCAAACCTTCTTAAAAAGGTAACCAAACTTTTATATCAAGATAACTAAACCTTTATACCAAGGTAACAAATCTACCTCCACACCTACAGTATGAATTGTTTACCTTGGTCTGAAAGTTTGGCAACCAACTGCATGAAGGTTTGGCTACCAGCTGCATCACATTCAAAATAATTGGTAAATTAATAAAACTGAATTAGTTACCTTGGATACCCACTGCAATATGAAAAAACTGAAGGTGTGGAGGTGGATCAATATATTCTCCATTAATTGTTATTCTGCATCAATATATTCTCGTCGTGGATGGGGGTGAGGAGGACGTCGAAGAAGCAATTGATGTTTCTGGACGACCATCGGAGGGAGACAGAGAGTGATGATGATTGTCATTTTGTCGTTTTTAGTCGATCTTGGAGATGACAAGATGGATAAAACTCGATGGTGTGATGATGATTGTCGTTTTGGTGGCCGCAGAGGCTGCGATGATCGTGGTGGATTTGGAGGTGGGCATGGTGGAGGTCTTGGTGGTGGAGGTGGTCGTGGTGGAGGTCTTGGTGGTGGGGTGGCTTAGGGGTGGCGGCGGATTTGGAGGTGAGAGAGGTGGAGGATTTGGTGGAGGTGTTGGAGGAGGTGTAGGTGGGGGTGGAGGCTTAGGTGGTGGAGCAGGAGGCGGTGGAGGCTTAGGGGGTGGCGGCGGACTTGGAGGTGGGAAAGGTGGAGGATTTGGTGGAGGTGTTGGAGGAGGTGTAGGTGGAGGCTTAGGTGGTGGAATTGCTATATGGTTTACTAATTAGTTACTTAATTTAATAAACAAATCAATACTAATCCCTTAAATTAAGAAATCTTAATTGCATACTAATTCCCTAAATTAAGGAATTCTAATTGCACTAATATTGTAAATAAATATGGAAAGCGTATTAATTGTGTAAATATTTTATGAGTGCACTATTGTTGTGATTAATTTAAAAAAATGTACTAGAATATGTAATTGTTCCTAAATAAAATAAAATAAGTGTAATCCAAATATATTAAGATTACGGTTTCCCTAAGATTGATATTGCAACAAGCGAAAAAAGAAAGAGACGAAAAAGGGAGAGATCAAAGGAGACAAAATTTAAAAGACTCATAACAATATTATTAAAATTTCAGCCTAATCTCGTCTTCCGAAGGTAATTAATTGTTGTTTTAGAATACAATATATCTGTATGCGTTCACTGCAGTACTATCAGTATTACAGGCATCACGTTATGGTTCGTGGTTGATGTGATTAGTAATATATAATAATAATAATAATAATAATAATAATAATAATAATAATAATAATAATAATAATAATAATAATAATAATAATAATTGTATTATGAATCAGCAACTTAGTAATAATAATAGGTTTAGAATTAATAACATTACATTTATATTACTATAACATTAACTATATTAAATTAAATGATATTTTTACATTATCATAATTTATTGAACATATTCTTTAACTCTAGAGGATATATGAGCTAATATTAAAGCATTTAAGTTATAAAAAGAAAATACATAAATTTTAAAAATTAGTAATTAATTAATATTTTTATATTATTTTGATAATTATATAGATCGGATTGGGGAGGTCTAGTTGTGTGATATTTGAGTTTGGTCAATTATTTCGATATTATATTCAACGAGACGATTTAAATTTTAATTTGTTCGTTTTGCTACTCGTTTAGAAATTTTGTATCGCCTCTCATGGTTATTTTTTGTCAAATTTATTGTGATAGTTTCCTTTTGGCATTGTTGGCGTTGATACTAGAACTCGTATTTGTACTCTTTGAACTTTATTCGATTTGTATCCTTCTTCGTAAATTTTCTTTCACATTCAGGAGTTATTTTTATCTGTGGAATCTAATGATAATTAAGTATGTTCGTATTTGAAATAATTTGATGTTATTTGGATATCACCAATTTCGATATATTCATATTTGGTTCGTACTCTGTATTGTTCGTAGTTTGTATTTTTTTCGTTTATTTAGTTCTTTTGGTACATATATAAATTGTTTATATTTGTGAATTTTTATATTCATACTGGACAATTGGCTTATGCAGTGTTTTTCTTCCAACAAATTTGCAGGTGGCGATTTAGGGTTTCGTATGAAGAGAGCTACATTTGACCAAATAGGTTTATTTAATTTTAGGTTTTGATTATTGTGCTAATTTTTATAGAATTGTATTTGATTCGTTATTGTTGGATTATTTTCTACTAAATATTTTGAAGTTATTAGTGCTCTTTTTAATTATTTTGAGGTTTGTTATGCTTTTCACGTGATCTCCCTTTCCTTTTCGGGAAGGGGGTGTTACAAATACAATTTACAATATGCTGCCTAAAATGACCAAAGTTGGTAAAACTAGATATTAATTAAAGAGGAAATAAGCACAGTTGCTACCCTATTTTTGTAAATTCAATATCTCCTAAACCGTAAGGAGTTAGAACTTTATTTTTGGATATGATATAGAAATGAAAGTTAACTACGTTTCCTGAGTATTTGAGAATTTTTCTGCGATTAGATTATTTATTACAAATTTTTTAAAGAGGCTGGCCAGAACTAGGGAAAGTCTAAATTTACTTGTTGTGTTGGATTTTGTGAGTTCTAGAGAATTAATTAAAAATAAAACAATTTTAATTGGGAAGTTAAAACCCTAAAATGAGCCTACTTGCTCTCCATAAATGATATAAACATGAAACTTTGGAATTGAATACTCTGATACGATAAGAAGGAGCTGCCCAAAATTTAGAATTTTTGGACATAATAAAGATGGGGAGCCGAATCAAAACCCTTGCAACAATTCATAGATTTATTAGGAGGACCCCTACAAGTTGGTCCTATAAGTATCAAGTATCTGATCCAACCTCCTCTTCTTTATCTTCAATTTTGCCACTACTCCCTCTACTCTAATGCGAGTAGCTATATCTCTGCCTCCCAATGAGTCTTTAGCTCCTCATTTCCATCCTTCAGCTGCTGCACCTTGTTTTCTAAATCCTGCACCTCGTTTTCATAGTGTTGATTTCTTTCCATCAGGTTTAGCATCACAATCTTTACCTCAGCATCTACGGCTCCCATGCCCTGATCAGGTATCCGCTGATCACCCTCCAGTTCTTCCTCAGCCAGTGCGACATCATCCGCATCATACTCTGAAATTGCATGATCCTCTTCACGATCTTCCTCATGTTCTTTAGGATCCATGAATGGTTCCTCCTCCTCTGGTTCACTGACTGTCTCGGGTTCTACTGCCGGCTCAAGTTTAGGTACCTCATAAATTTCACTAATTTCTTTCTTGTCGGCCATCCTACAATAGGATAAAATAACAAACTTAATTCCAATCATAATATAACATATAATATAACTTAATTAACTTCCACAACATTTAATTTAATAAACTTTGATGAATTCTCAATTCATCTCTTATTACTTAAGAACTCTATGAGATCGAGTTCACATATCATTGTCTACTATTTTTCATCTAATTATATTCTAAGGTTCTTCAACCTAAGGGTTATACCCCATAGGTCTGATACCAACTTGTAACACAACCAAAATCCGTGTACTTGAAACAACAGATATGGTGCTCACTATTCATCATCATCCACAACATCAATCTAATAACATAAACTCAAATACAAAAAAATAAATACACTAATTTACATTACGTCTTATAAAGCTTAACATGGTTTTAAAATCATTCAAATGAGACAACTTAGTTGTAAAAAAGAACTATGAACTAATAAAATTTGTTCATCAGTCATGGACTGAGAACTCACCAAGACTATTCAACAATCACAAAAGAATATGAACTCTCCATAGTATCATTAGGGGATCAACCTAACGGCTTCCCATGTTACGCGTAACATCATCTCTACACTGTATTTTTGACAGCTTATGTCAGTTACCTGACCACAACACAATATCCCATATTTCTAGAGTTATTCTACTTAGTTATATTATAACATCAGAGTCATAGGATAAAATTTAAATATCTCCAAATAGTTATTAACAATTCAATAATTAAAATATCACATCAACTATGTCTAGCCGAAACAAATAGAAAAGACTTATTTCTCAAAACATGTCATGAAATAACAAGAAATTTAATAAACAAAATATAGTTCGATAATAGAACAATTTGTAAATGCACATCAAGTGCGGGAACATGGTTGGATTGTGTATATCTCCCTTGTTATGTTACAAAATTCCTTCAAAATGATTACCTACAATATCCATAAAGATTTATTCAATTAACTTAACTATTATTAATAGTTACAATCGGTAATTATTCTGTTTCGGTAATTCCTTTTAATGTTAACTCGATCTCGAGCATTCCCTCATACCATTTCTAGAACCTCACCATAAAAATGTGTGATTAACACTTACTTAAACTCATACATTCCATATTAACATGTTTTAACCGATAAAATTATATTACACATTCTTCAATTTTATTTAAATTAAAATTTTTTAACTCTATTGTCTCCATTAAATCTCCTTAACCAATTTATTAATTTTTATCCTTCTTGCCCCCACATAGTTAATTATATTTTAAATGTTTTCTGATTTTTCCATCACTGCTTAGTATTTATTTAAGGGTCATTTCTGTCCAAAATTACAATATTTACTATAATTCGAAATTACTTACAAAAATTATGAAATTTGGATAGTAGACTATACATCAGAGAGTACTTCCACTTTAAATTTCATCCTCAAATGAGTTAAAGAACTCAAGTTATAACTGCTTTCATTTTAAAATATCCAATTTTGTTTTGGTCATAACTCCTTCATCACAAGTCCATTTTTGTTCATCTTTGGACATGACACTCTTTATACCGTAAGGTATCAACCCTTAAAAAAGCCATAATTTATTAAACAAGTTTACCATCCTAAATTGTCACGTGAATTTTTTTTATTTTTACTAAATGCAACTGAAAATTTAGGGCTGGAATTTTTATCAATTTCCTCTTTTGAATAGAAAAATCACCATATTTAATCTACAAGGAATTTAAGTTCCAACCTTTTTGTAGTGTTTACATAACTCTAAGAGGCATCAACCCCAACAAGCCTAACTAAAAAAATCTTTATACGTTAGGATTAATGTTCCATTTTCGGGTTTTATTTGTGTTTTTAACCTAAACTAGTTTAAACTTTTTTTGTTTTTTAAACTTTTTCCTTAATCATTGGTATCTACAACCAAGATCCATCATGTATAGGTTTATTAACATAGATCAAGGTCCTTCATAAGAAAAAAAAGATTTAGAATAGTTTTATGGTTTACCTATAGGAGTGCTTGTTTTACTTTTTCTTCTTAGATATATTCTTGTTTTTGATCTTGTTAGCTTGAGACCTTTCCTTCTTAATTATTCCCCTAGCTGCCGAAATCTCCCTCTCTATTTCTTTGCTTGAATTTATAAAGTGTAGGAAGGCTAAACAAGACTTGGTATTTATAGGCCAAAATATTGAATATCACTTGCCTCCCAAGACTTGGTATCTTATGGCCAGCTCCATGAAATTGGGAGAGTTAGTGAGACGGGTTGCCCCCAAGACTTGTTATCTTATGGTCAGCTCCATCAAATTGGGAAAGTTACTGAGACTGGTTGCCCCCAAAGGCCTTGACTTTATTTTTTTAAAGCTCTAGAAGGCTTAACTAAGCTTGACCAAAATCTTGACCAACTCTAGAATGTAATATCCGAGAATAATATAGAAAGCTTTGTAATTAGGGTTATGTAACTATAATTGTAGTTTTAATGGACGAGTACAATATATAATTGAAAATGTTGTGCAAATGAATGTAAATGTGTATATATTATGGATATATATATATATATGTGTGTATATGGAGTTATATTAGCCAAACAAGAAGTCAACAAGTCAAACTTTTGTCAAGAAAAATCTAAGTTTTGGTTAAGCTTAGTCAAGTCTTCTAGCTTTAAAAACAACCACCAAAATTAGGTCAAAATCAAGGCCCATGTGGGGAGGGGACAATCACTCTTACTAACTCTCCCAATTTCATGGATCTTACCCCTTTTGTCTATGGTTAACCCTAGCTATTTCTTAATGATAATGAAAATTTACCCTAATTAACAAGGGGGAAAGAATTAGAAAGATCATAAGATGCAATAAGGGTTTGACTATAAGATAGCAAGTCTTGGGAGGATCTTGGGAAGAAGGAAATATATATTCTCCATTTTGGCCTATAAATACCAAGCCAAGTTCCAAGCTAGCAAGATCAAAAACAAGAAGATTCTAGAAGGAAAAGTAAAACAAATACTCCTATAGGTAAACCCTAAAATTATTCTAAATCAAAATTTTCTTATGAAGGACCTTGATCTATGTTAATAAATATAAATCATATTTGTTTAGACCTATACATGATATGGATTGGTTGTAAATACCAATGATCATGGAAAAAGTTTAAAAGAACAAAGAAAAAACAAAAGAAGTTTAAACTAGTTTAGGTTAAAAACACCAACATAGAACCTGAAAATGGAACATTAATAACTCCTAATATATAATGAATTTTTTAATGAGGTTTGTTGGAAGTTAAATTCCCTGCAGATTAATAATAGTAATTTTTCTACCAAAACAATAAATTGATGAAATATCCTACCTTAATTTTTCGTGGACAGTTTCAGATAGTAAACTTATTTAATAAATTATGGCCTTTTGAGGGTTAAGGAGGCTTAATAGGGAAACTAAAGTTAAGAAAAATTAAGAAATTTAATTAAAGTAAAACCGAAAAATATGTAGTATAATATCATCAGTTAAAACATGTTAATATGGGACGTACGAGCTTAAGAAAGCGTTAATTAGACATTTTTATGGTGAGGTTCTAAAAAATATATGCAGAGATGCTCGAGATCGAGCTTACGTTTAAAGAAATGGGTAAAATGCAAATGTGACCACCGAACTTTAGGTGTTTTTGGGTATTGAGTCATTTTCTTTTGGTCAACGCAAATTGAGCCCCTTTCTGTTCGAAAATTTGGATATTGAGCTCCAAGCGCCACATGTGCGTTGACCAGCCTACGTGGCACATGAGGCACCGGTGACGTGTACATTTTTCCCACGTGGAACCGCTTACTTGTGCATTTTCCAATTAATTGTTTAAAACTTAGTTTCCCCAAGAATTGAACCCAAAACCTAAACTTTGAAACTTTGATCATCAAACCACCTGAGCTACATAAAATTTCAATTAATTTAACAAAAGAATTAAGATTTATACCAAATCAATTCATTATTATTATTATTATTAAGGTTTACCTTTCTGCCGTTCTAGAATACTTGGTCGCTGAGGTGCTTTAATCACTTTCTCTCCTCATTTATGTCTCTGTTTTGATTATTTGTGGTTGATTTTGTTGAATTTTTTTCCTCTTTATAATAGATTTTGGAGCTGGCTGAGAATGCGGCGAGGGATAACAAGAAGACTCGCATAATTCCGAGACATATTCAGTTGGCTGTGAGGAACGATGAGGAGTTAAGCAAGTTGTTGGGATCTGTGACTATTACTAATGGCGGGGTTTTGCCCAACATTCATTCAACTCTGCTGCCGAAGAAGGCTGGGAAAGGGAAGGGCGAAATTAGCTCTGTTTCTCAAGAGTTTTAGGGGTTTCTATGGTTTTTCGCTCATAACTTTTTGCTACGTAGTAGAAATGGGCGGTGGAGTTGGGGATTTTGAATTTTGGGTTTCTCTTTGGTTGGGTAATGATGGAATAATAGATTGTTAATAGTGGTAAGAGTGTGTAATGAAGTAGATTTTCTGACTTCGATTTTCTGAATTTTGGGTTTCTCTTTTGCTTTTTTGAACTTGTAAAATATGGGATGTTTTTAAGTTTTAATTTTAAGCTTATTTTTAAATATATTCTTTTTAAAATTTGTAAATTAGTTTTAATTTCAATTTTAAAATTTTAATCTATAAATTTGTTAATGTTAATTGTTTAATTATAATCGTATCATAATAATAATAATTATAATCATATCATAATAATAATAATAATAATGAATTGATTTGGTATAAATCTTAATTCTTTTGTTAAAATAATTGAAAGTTTTATATAGCTTAGGTGGTTTGAGGATCAAAGTTTCAAAGTCGAGGTTTTCGGTTCAATTCTTGAGCAAACTAAGTTTTTAAACAATTAATTGGAAAATGCACAAGTAAGCGGTTCCACGTGATAAAAATGTACATGTCACCGGTGCCACATGTGCCACATAGGCAGGTCAACGCACATGTGGCACCTGGGAGCTCAATATCCAAATTTTCCAAAAGAAAAAGGGCTCAATACCCAAAAACACCTAAAGTTCAGTGGTCACATTTGCATTTTACCCTAAAAGAAATTACTGAAACGATTTAAAAATAATTACCGACGGTAACTATAATAATAGTTAAGTTAAATGAATAAATCCTTATAGATATTGTAGGTAATCATTTTGAAATAAGTTCATAACACAACGAGGGAGATGTACACTATCTGTGCATTTACAAATTATGGCCTTTTGAGGGTTGATATCTTATGGAATAAAGTGTGTAAAAATAGACTTGTGATGAAGGAGTTATAACAAAATTGAAAATTTTAAAATTAAAACAATTATAACTTGAGTTATATAACTCATTTTGGAATGAAATTTAAAGTGAAAGTACTCTATGATGTAAGAAGTCGATTGTCCAAATTTTATAATTTTTAGAAGTAATTTCGAATTATAGTGAATATTGTACTAAAAAAACATTTAAAATATAATTAACTATGTGGGGGCAAGAAGAATAAAAATTAATAAATTGGTTAAGGAGGCTTAATGGGGAAAATAGTTAAGAAAAATTAAGAAATTTAATTATAGTAAAAACGAAAAATATGTAATATAATTTTATAGGTTAAAAGATTTTAATATGGAACGTATTGTTTGTGACGACCCCAAAATCGGGACTATTTCCCTTCCCGATCTTGTGCGTTAATACTATATATCTTGTTCTAGCTTTAAAACATTATTCAATGTTAAAATAGCTAACAATAAAGGATAATTTAAAACTTTTCTTTCTGTCTTTCTTTCCTTTGTTCCCTGAATACCAACCTTAACAATTACATTTATTGCGGAATCAATTTCATTTAATGATTCCTTTTATCAGAGTGATGAGAGTATATATAACTCATATCATGTCTTATACAGAATCATTCCTATAAAACATTACTTTTTAAGGTAATTGGAAAATGCACAAGTAAGCGGTTCCACGTGATAAAAATGTACATGTCACCGGTGTCATATGTGCCACGTAGGCAGAACGCGTAGGCAGAACAGAAAAAGGGCTCAATACCCAAAAACACCTAAAGTTCAGTGGTCACATTTGCATTTTACCCTAAAAGAAATTACTGAAACGATTTAAAAATAATTACCGACGGTAACTATAATAATAGTTAAGTTAAATGAATAAATCCTTATAGATATTGTAGGTAATCATTTTGAAATAAGTTCATAACACAACGAGGGAGATGTACACTATCCGTGCATTTACAAATTATGGCCTTTTGAGGGTTGATATCTTATGGTATAAAGTGTGTAAAAATGGACTTGTGATGAAGGAGTTATAACAAAATTGAAAATTTTAAAATTAAAACAGTTATAACTTGAGTTATATAACTCATTTAGGAATGAAATTTAAAGTGAAAGTACTCTCTGATGTAAGAAGTCGATTGTCCAAATTTTATAATTTTTAGAAGTAATTTCGAATTATAGTGAATATTGTACTAAAAAAACATTTAAAATATAATTAACTATGTGGGGGCAAGAAGAATAAAAATTAATAAATTGGTTAAGGAGGCTTAATGGGGAAAATAGTTAAGAAAAATTAAGAAATTTAATTATAGTAAAAACGAAAAATATGTAATATAATTTTATAGGTTAAAAGATTTTAATATGGAACGTATTGTTTGTGACGACCCCAAAATCGGGACTATTTCCCTTCCCGATCTTGTGCGTTAATACTATATATCTTGTTCTAGCTTTAAAACATTATTCAATGTTAAAATAGCTAACAATAAAGGATAATTTAAAACTTTTCTTTCTGTCTTTCTTTCCTTTGTTCCCTGAATCGCAACCTTTACAATTACATTTATTGCGGAATCAATTTCATTTAATGATTCCTTTTATCAGAGTGATGAGAGTATATATAACTCATATCATGTCTTATACAGAATCATTCCTATAAAACATTACTTTTTAAGGTAATTACCAAACTGTATTTCAGTCTTAACACAAACATTTTTCGTTTACCGAATAACTCAAACATTTTTGTACACAGTTCTCATTTACACATCAAAATTGTCATTTCGATATATATAATATAATTCCTACAAAAAAGGAAATAACTTTCCTGCACACGGGCCTCTATTCTTTATCATCCGGATAGCAAGAAATCGTGTTGCATATCATACCTGCAAAAATTATATTTTTGCAAGACTGAGCTCGACAGCCCAACAAATCTAATAGTTTTCATGCCTCATATAACACGTAGTTTCATGCTCAACATATATCTCATAATCCTTTATACCATTCATGCATTATCACTTTAAACAGTATATGTTCAAATCATATATCACATATACATTGAGTTCCATAACTCAATCAGCTTATTCATATATTGACTTTCACAATTTATAGCATGTAACATGTAATTCAACATGTTCTTAAAGTTCTCATACAATAACCAATTCATAGAATCACAAAGAAACTGAAAGACTTGCCTTGAGTGTTGTTTAATGTTATAACTTATCCGCTTTGTGATGATCCTATATAAATTGAGAATACATACATGCACATATTAGTTCCACATACTAGATTCGCACTCAATGTAAACTAAGTTATTTACATTAATTATAATCATTTTTGTTCTCGTCTTAAAATCATTCCACGTTTCTTTAGAAACTTTTGTCTGTTATAACCTTTTTTATGCCCAAAAAGATTCTTTCATGGTTTTAGTATATAAATACTTTACGTTTGAGAGCATAAACCATCTATAATCCATTTTAAGAACATTTCTAGTCTCCATCTGTAAACTTGAGACTATATGGTTATGGATGGATTTTCTCTCGTAAACATAGCTCATATCGTTAGTTTCAAAAAAATTAATGTTTTCGCAATAGCCCATATGCTAAACCATGCTATCACCATGTACACGAATGTCTCGCTTTGTTAGTAGCTTCGCTTAACATTTATTCTCGTGAATAAATTACATTCGTGCTTCACATGTATTTTATTTTCATACATATGTCATTATATGATTCTGTGTTCATAGTCTTCGTTTCGAATTTCTAAAACCTTTTGCTTTCAAATTTCGTTGTTCAATATAGTTTAAATGGGTTAGCGTATTTTATTTTAATACATAACCCTTTTATATTTCATTTCTCAATTCAAGTTGATCACATATATGTAATTTCATGTTTACATAATACTTTTATCGCTTTTCTTGCGCATGAATAAGTTTGCGCCATATATAGTCTTTATACTATATTTATACTACTATATCGGTGTTTCATTATGTGCCAAATAGCTCTAAAACAAATCAAACACGTCACGAGAACACGATAAGCTGAGTAGCCCGAGGCTGCCAGGCTCGGTGTTAACCGCCTGGGCTGGGCAGCCCATGGCTTGACACGCTCCTTTGCTAATTTTTATTTCTTAAACCTCTAATCAACTTGCTGCAAGTTTTGGGTATGTTTAAGTCGGTATATCCAAGTATTTATAGAAATTTTCTAACCATGAAAACAAGCAACTAAGATCGACCAAAACAACACGTGAAAATCATGCCAGGCGACTGCACCAGCGCAACACGGTGCGGCGTGCGCGCGCGTGGCTGGGCAGTGCCCTGCTGCTACTCAGTTGCTTGAAGCATACTTTGCGCATTTTTAACTTCTTGCTTGTAGCTCGGATCGCAACAATTTTTGGTATGTTTTTCGTATCATACGAGAATATTTTCAAAAAATATCAAACCCCCATTCCGGGTTTGTTAGACAGCCCAAACAGAGCGTCAAATGTGCACATTCATAAGAGTTTTCAATTTCTTTCCAGCTGTACCCTCTCTCGCTAAAACAGTCCTAACGTTTTCGTTTCAAAACATTTTTGAGCGATTCTTGAGCCCACGCGAAGCTAACTTCCGGGGCTACAACTTTTATTCTTTGACCATTTTCAAATTCTTTAACACAAAATTCCAGAAAATTCGTGTAAGGGGCTGCTTCGAATCTGTTCTCCAGATTTTTGGCAGATTCGACGCGACTACTTTGAACTGTCATAACTCCTTGCTCCGAAGTCGAAATTAGTTCATTCCGGAGTCTATGGAAAGCTTATTCAGTGTACTATAATATCCCAAAAGCTTAGAATTTTCTGGAAAATGTAGCTAGCCCCGAATTTGTCCTTAGGGTCAGCAGTCCACAACCCACCATTACAAAACTTAATACGTTTTAGCTCCCTTTTGATTCATTCCAATTGGATTATTACCATAACTCGTAGGAGAACAACCCACCATTACAAAACTTAAATTTTCAGTTCTATACCCTCCTAATTTTGGCTCAAGAACTGCCCCCCAAAAACAGTTTTAATTAGTTCGTTTTACATGTTTTACTAGGAAATCCGTCATGATTTCGTTACAACAGATTTTTCCCTTGTTCCAATTGGGTTGTGTTCATAACTCATAAGAGTACCACAGATCATCCCGGAACTTAATTTTTCAGTTTCAAAGCACAACACAATTTGGTCCAAAACAGTCCACTAATTGTCCAATTGGAGCTTATTAGTCTTTAAGAGGCCTTAAATCAAACACCTCATATGCAATTCATATAAGAACAGAGTTTATATAAAGTTTTATACAAGTTTAGCCCAAAATCTCCTCCCTTATTGCTCCTCACAGTCCAACCTAAACTCCTTTTACTAATTCTCAATCCCAAACACAAAACACATCTAATTATAGCACTTTTATTATCAAATTTCTAATACAACAACTAAAATATTGAACATACCTTTAAAGTTTAGTTTTACCGAATTGCTAGCTTATTTGATAAGCTTATAAGCTTCGTTTACTGCTGCAGATTCCAATTTCCATCCCAATTCAGCTCACAATTTCAATTTTCCACCGAAACTGTTGGGTTTTAGCCGATCCTTGAAGGAGTTTAACAGATAAAGAGAAGGAAAATGGGACGGATGAGGTATGCTTGCTTCCCTGACTCATCTTATCCCACTTACTAACTTGGGTGCTTTAATGACACAAATATAATATATACAACTCTTATAACATATATACACATTTATTTACTAAATTCTTATTTTAATATTTATCGACAAAATTCGAATTATTTTCTTTTCCTTTCTATAAATTGTTTCCAACAATTTAACTAGTAAATATAATAATATATTTACAACATTAAAAACATACATACATTACACCCAATAATATAATACATAATTTCCTCAACAAAATGGTGGTTATACATTAAGGATATTTAATGCCACCAATTTACTATATTAAAATTATTTTATAAATTATTTTAACTTACTTAGATATATTAATTTCACCCATCTCATTTCCTTTAAATAAATTGTTCCTATAATTTATTTACATATAATAAATAATAAATATATATACCAATATATTTATTATACACAAAAATCACATATTGCATAATTCGTATTCGCTTATGCAATACAATATCATACAACATATCATCAAATAAGAATTTTATTTATTTAATTCTTATTTTAATAATTCCCAAAAAAATATGGGTTATCACATTGTTAATATGGAACGTATTAGACATTGGATATGAGGGGATGCTCGAGATCGAGTTTACGTTAAAAAAAATTATTGAAACGGTTTAAGAATAATAACAGACGATAACTATTAATAAAAATAATTAAGTTAATCTAATAAATTCTTATGGATATCGTAGGTAATCATTTTGAAACAAGTTAGTAACATACCAAACCTAATGCATAACATAATGCATAACATACCATGCATCCATAACATCTACCAATATCAAGACTAAATTAAATACCTTTTTGTGTGGATTGGTCCGAAAACACGGTCCCAAGCCAAAAAGGCGTGGTCTTCACAATAATTAATCTCACCCTAGCTCTCCTCACAATTGAGATTTTATTTACATAACAATAGATTATATATGCACAAAATACAAGATTGCTGACTACTTTTTGTCGGGGACCGATGAACTTTTATTTTATAAGTTTTCCCTAATTTTCATCTTAATTACTTTTTGGAGATTCTCTCCAAACTCCTATAATTGAAATATAATAATATAGGTTATTCAAAAAAAAATTAAAAAAAATCTCATGAAATATATGCACAAAGTCAAGTTTCTAAGCCACTCCACAATTCCTAGTCACATTGACAAAATATAAAATTAGACTTCTGTTTAAAGAAGCTCTTGCAACACATTTTTTTGTTTTTGTTTGGCACATCTCCTGACAGGGACGGGAACAGCTCTCGAGCTTTACCTGTTAGCACACATCCGGTTAAGGCTACCCACTTCGGTGGATCTATAACCCAATTTTTTTAATCATCTTTTTTTACTTGCAATTTTTCTTTTCTAATTTCTCAAGTTCTGCTTATCACCAAAAAAATTTCTTCTGATCTGTTTGTTTAAATAATAATAAAAAAGAGGTAAACCCAATTTCGCCTATTAATCCTCTTGAATTTGAACAGAGAAGGTGACAAAAAACTGCAAATTCCAAACAATTCCCAATGAACCTCTTTCCTCTTTCTAATGGCTGCAACTTTCTCCACGGCTCTAGATGGATTTTAATTGTAGAGCTTACAACACTCAAGATACAAAGAACCCCAACTAGCTTCACTTCATCAATAAAGTTCCCCCAAAAGTTGCCATGTTTACCCCTAAAAACACCACCAAAAGTTGCAGCTTAGTAATAATAAAATTAGAATAACAACCATCATTATGAAAGAGTATGTAGAGAGAGGCTTTCCGGTTAAGACACCTACCATCTCTAAGTGTGCACTGAATACTGGTATTTTGGCCAAGTAAAGTCAAGGGTTTGAAAGCAACTTGGACAAGTCCTAACCAGTGCAAGCGGTAACACAATGAACATTAAGTATAAAATTCCTGAAGCCCTAAGTTCGGTAGCTTCAACGGTAGAGGCTGAAGCATTAGCTACGGTTGAAAGAGATGTTGAAAAATCAGTCATTTTTCAAAGTGATCATATATGCGTAATTTATAAGTAATATATTGTTTAAGATGTATATACTGTGATGGACTCTTCCCCTCAAAAAATAAATTTAATAAATATCGTGCGAGTCAATGAGAGACTACACTTGATATTGGCCAAAAGGCCGAGAAAGGTATGCTCAAGCCTATTGTTAGCTTATCATTTTATACCTCGCTTTCCGTGCTTCTTTATCTCACTTGCCCAATGTGAGACTTATACTGTACCTCCTTGGCATGTCACTGGCCTCCATCATCATGTGTAAAATTGCTCTTGCAATAAATTTGTTCAAACCAAGACTCATGTGATCCGGTGGTACCCCTCAAGCAGAGCTGGTCTGGTTTGATGAGGAAGACTTTGATTGAAGATATTGGACAAAGGAGTGTAGTATTCTCAAGTGAATGTCATAATTTTTTATTGAAGGTCAAGTAGAATTATAGACCATTAACATACAATATACAGTATATATATATTGTCAAAAAAATTTGTTCCACATATGAGTCCTATTGTTATAATATAGTAATAATATAAGATGACACTATTTCGTCAAGTGTGCCATTATAATTTCATTATCATGTCACTATTACTAAACCAACAATCTATTATGTTTTTAGGGATAAACATGAAACAAAATACATCCTTAATATTCACAAATTTTACAATATGTTTGCTTTATGCTAAAAAAAACCAGAAAGTAATGAAGGAGCTGAAGATTAATATCACCACATACTTCTGATAGGAACTAGGTAGCTGGATTTGTTGGGCAAGTAGGCAAAAATATTTGGACCATTTCTCGATTTGTGCGTGTCATCCTTGCGCAGGGGCCATGCTAATCTTCTCTGTATCGTTCCAATTTTATCGGATGTCCCCAAAGGGACAACGTAGCTTTGGTAACTGCTCGTATATGATAGCATAAACATTAGTCTATTTTATCGATATGGGCTTCAAGAATTGCACTGCTGGTTGCATTTTTCAAGAAATTGTCTGCAGGTATCAGATTCCAAGATGATCTTTTTCCTCCTTCCTGAAGCCTCAAAACCACTTAATCCCCCTCCTATTTATTAGAAGGAAAACAAACGCATTAATAGAATTTAACATTGAGAATCATGAAAATAAAAAAGTCATGCAGTATTCTGGTAATATACGTCAGTTTTCTTCAGGAAAATAGTACTCTCTCTCTCTCTCTCTCCGTTATAAATTATAAAGACTTGAATTAAGTCCTTTCTATGCTCTGCTTCCTCCTCGAGCAAGGCCACAACAATGGCACTTGATGTATCTTGCGGTTCTGATCAAGTTAGTTTGGTGGTGTGATTGGCAAAGTTCTAACAAAAAAAGAACAGAGCATTTCAATAAAACAAGTAAATTAGACTAGAATTGGTGGGGTGCGCCAGCCAAGGCTGTAGTGCGAAGCCAAGACGACACTCAAGAGCCCCAATAGCAAGCTATTGTGATGAACTCTCCCCCTCAAAAAATAAATTTAAAATCGTGCGAGTCAATGACTCACATATCAGATATTAAACTGATAAGAACAGATACTACACTTGATCTTAGCCAAAAGGCCGAGAAAGGTATGATTGATTTTGTTGTTAGCTTCTTATTTTATACCTCGGCTTTCCTTCTTTTTTATTCCAACTAACCAATGTGGGACATAAACTGTAATTTCACTCTTGAGTAACATTGTTCTACAACAAATTTGTTCAAACCATGGTTCAGTGATACCCCTCAAGCTTTGCCCAGGAAAGTGATATAATGCATGATTAAGAAACCCACAAATGAAGAAGTTCAATTGGTGAAGAAGATTAGGAACAAGAAAGTTCAAAGTGTGATGGTGCAGCATAGTGAGCAAAGGCTGCCTTGGCATAAACTCATTGGACACCGAGATAGGATTTGTTCGG
The DNA here is from genome assembly GCA_020205505.1 of Panax japonicus. Taxonomy (NCBI): domain Eukaryota; kingdom Viridiplantae; phylum Streptophyta; class Magnoliopsida; order Apiales; family Araliaceae; genus Panax; species Panax japonicus. The sequence goes on along the minus strand of CM035098.1, from coordinate 3,093,666 downwards.
TTATTAGCATAAACTCATCGCCATAGTTTGTTATAGCAAGTTCCCATATTACAATAATATACAAGTTGGTGAAACTTTTCTACATCTCCCATATGACCGTCTCTCTCAAACAAGATTTTAGTTTTTGTAGCTGTTCAAAAATTGGGATAACTGAAACTTGATTTAGTTCAGCAAAAAAGCCTTTCAGTTTGTTTCCCCTTTGATTTTAGACTAATGTTCCATGAAGAAAATGAAAAAATATTTTAAAATATAATGTAAATTATAAAAGTTAGCCAAAAACATGGGAAAAAATAATTTTTTTACGTATTTTTGTAGTTAATAAAATTAAAAAAAAATTAAAATATTTTTTTACATCAAAGAATTATTAATTATTGAAAGTAAATATTATGGTATATTAATAATTTATTACTATATTATAATTAAATAAATTAAACACACTCTTCATCCAAATTATCCAGATTTCTCTATCTCTTTCTCTCTCTCTAACCTAGCACCATCATCACTATTCATCATCTTCCTCATCCAATTTAGTCCAGAAAATCCAAATAATAAAAACACTAGCAATCAACAACCAATAAGTCTATATATATATATAATTGTATTCTGAATCAGCACCTTAGTAATAATATTACATGTGGTTTAGAATTAATAAAATTACATTTATATTATTATAACATTAATTATATTAAATTAAAATAATATTTTTGCACTATCATAATGTACTGAACATATTCTTTTAAGTCTAGAGGATATATGAGCTAATATTAAATCATTTAAGTTATAAAAAGAAAATACATAAATTTTATAAATTAGTAATTAATTAATAGTTTTGTATTATTTTGATAATTATATAGATCGGATTGAGAAGGTCTAGCGGTGTGATCTTTGCGTTGATTATTACAAAAGGGGTTGCAACGTCTTAACTAATTTTTTTTGAATAATTACGCAATTTAAATAAAAATAAAACTTTTTGTAGCTTATTTGAATTTCGAGGATGAAACTTTTTTAAGGGGGAAAGAATGTAATAACGCATATTTTTGTTAATAATTAAATATTAATTTATTTTATTTAATAAAAGTGTAATTTGAAGGTTCGGTTCGAAAGGGAAGCTTAGTCCCCGTTTAACTTTTAAAGTTCCTGAGAGAGTTGAAGACGTGACGTATCGGATGGTTTTTCCTCTACAGTTATCTCATGTACATAACGTCTTTCATGTTTCGGTGTTAAGAAAATATAATTATCATCCGTTTTATGTTGTACAATACATGTTACGTAAGATTCGGGGGAAGATCTTACTTGTGAGAAGCATGTCGAGGCAATTTTGGATCATCAAGGAGGGAGACAATTCTTTTTATTAAGATTTTATAGAGGAATCATTTGGAGCGGGAAGCTACTAAGGAGATGGAAGAGTCTGTTCGAGTTGAATATCCGCATCTTTTATATAATTAGGTACATTCGTTCCTTTTGATTCCAGAGATGAAATCCTTTGTAAGGGGGAGGTGATGTAATACCCGAAAAAATAAAATAAAATAAATGACATTTAAATTTATATTTTAAATATTTTAATTGGGCTTTTTCTTATGTTTAGCAGTTTGGGTCAAATTGTATTTAATTTATGTGGACTATAATAAGTATGTCATTACATTAATTTGAGTCTTTATACTAATTGGGTCAAACTAATTTCAAATTATTTAAGTTTGGGTTTGTCAAACTAATTGAGCCTAATTTTAATTGTTGGGTTTAAAAAAAGGGTCCTTTACAATAATATACAACATTTAGTAAATAATTACACTATTAGTGCATCCACAAAATAATTACAAAAATTATACACTTTCCCATATTTATTTACAATATTATTGCAATTAGGATTCCTTAATTTCGTAAATTAGTATATGATTCAATTCATAATAATAAGAAAACCTAAAATCAAGGAGAAATAAGTGTCATAATTAATAACTCAAATTCAAATATCTTGGATCTAACAACAAAAACAAATTCAAATTCAAAAATAATAATTCAAATTTAAATATTTAAAGTTTGGCAACGTCATCTTCCTCCTCCAATTCGTCGGTCATCTTCCTCCTCCCCTTCGCCGGTGAAACCCAATTTCATGTCCAAAAGAAAATAAGAACACTGCATAGGAAAGGGAGAGATAAGAGAGTGATGTGTAATGTAATGTTAATAACCAAACCTTCTTAAAAAGGTAACCAAACTTTTATATCAAGATAACTAAACCTTTATACCAAGGTAACAAATCTACCTCCACACCTACAGTATGAATTGTTTACCTTGGTCTGAAAGTTTGGCAACCAACTGCATGAAGGTTTGGCTACCAGCTGCATCACATTCAAAATAATTGGTAAATTAATAAAACTGAATTAGTTACCTTGGATACCCACTGCAATATGAAAAAACTGAAGGTGTGGAGGTGGATCAATACATTCTCCATTAATTGTTATTCTGCATCAATATATTCTCGTCGTGGATGGGGGTGAGGAGGACGTCGAAGAAGCGATTGATGTTTCTGGACGACCATCGGAGGGAGACAGAGAGTGATGATGATTGTCATTTTGTCGTTTTTAGTCGCTCTTGGAGATGACAAGATGGATAAAACTCGATGGTGTGATGATGATTGTCGTTTTGGTGGCCGCAGAGGCTGCGATGATCGTGGTGGATTTGGAGGTGGGCATGGTGGAGGTCTTGGTGGTGGAGGTGGTCGTGGTGGAGGTCTTGGTGGTGGGGTGGCTTAGGGGTGGCGGCGGACTTGGAGGTGAGAGAGGTGGAGGATTTGGTGGAGGTGTTGGAGGAGGTGTAGGTGGGGGTGGAGGCTTAGGTGGTGGAGCAGGAGGCGGTGGAGGCTTAGGGGGTGGCGGCGGACTTGGAGGTGGGAAAGGTGGAGGATTTGGTGGAGGTGTTGAAGGAGGTGTAGGTGGAGGCTTAGGTGGTGGAATTGCTATATGGTTTACTAATTAGTTACTTAATTTAATAAACAAATCAATACTAATCCCTTAAATTAAGAAATCTTAATTGCATACTAATTCCCTAAATTAAGAAATTCTAATTGCACTAATATTGTAAATAAATATGGAAAGCGTATTAATTGTGTAAATATTTTATGAGTGCACTATTGTTGTGATTAATTTAAAAAAATGTACTAGAATATGTAATTGTTCCTAAATAAAATAAAATAAGTGTAATCCAAATATATTAAGATTACGGTTTCCCTAAGATTGATATTGCAACAAGCGAAAAAAGAAAGAGATGAAAAAGGGAGAGATCAAAGGAGACAAAATTTAAAAGACTCATAACAATATTATTAAAATTTCAGCCTAATCTCGTCTTCCGAAGGTAATTAATTGTTGTTTTAGAATACAATATATGTGTATGCGTTCACTGCAGTACTATCAGTATTACAGGCATCACGTTATGGTTCGTCGTTGATGTGATTAGTAATATATAATAATAATAATAATAATAATATTAATAATAATTGTATTATGAATCAGCAACTTAGTAATAATAATAGGTTTAGAATTAATAACATTACATTTATATTACTATAACATTAACTATATTAAATTAAATGATATTTTTACATTATCATAATTTATTGAACATATTCTTTGACTCTAGAGGATATATGAGCTAATTTTAAAGCATTTAAGTTATAAAAAGAAAATACATAAATTTTAAAAATTAGTAATTAATTAATATTTTTGTATTATTTTGATAATTATATAGATCGGATTGGGGAGGTCTAGTTGTGTGATATTTGAGTTTGGTCAATTATTTCGATATTATATTCAACGAGACGATTTAAATTTTAATTTGTTCGTTTTGCTACTCGTTTAGAAATTTTGTATCGCCTCTCATGGTTATTTTTTGTCAAATTTATTGTGATAGTTTCGTTTTGGCATTGTTGGCGTTGATACTAGAACTCGTATTTGTACTCTTTGAACTTTATTCGATTTGTATCCTTCTTCGTAAATTTTCTTTCACATTCAGAAGTTATTTTTATTTGTGGAATCTAATGATAATTAAGTATGTTCGTATTTGAAATAATTTGATGTTATTTGGATATGGTCATTTAAGCCTTGTGATTTGAACCCCTTTTGGCTTACATTTTGTAGTTTTATTATTAGGGTATACTTTAGCTAACCACCTGTGGGGGGTACCACATGCATGTCCTATTCACACAAGGGCATGACACATTCAGTGGAGCTGTGATCGCTTTACGGCCTATCTTTTGTTTTGTATGTTGCTCTGACGTGAGCTTTGACCATTTGATTTGTTTGTTCGGGATACGTATGGGTCGACCCAGTATTTGATTTGATTTGATTCGTTTGGCGGATTAATAACATATGTGTCGTGCATGCTATTCGTTTTGATTTGCATACATCATGGTTCCGAGGTATTTTGTTAGCCTTTAGTTATTTGTATTTGAGCTTATTATAAAATTGTTACCTTATAACCATTTGATTCAACCTTATTTTGTTCGGAATTCTTTTGACTATAGTTTTCAATTTGACATTGTTAATCATTTGTACCTTGTCTCACCAATTTCGATATATTCATATTTGGTTCGTACTCTGTATTGTTCGTAGCTTGTATTTTTTTTCGTTTATTCAGTTCTTTTGGTACATATATAAATTGTTTATATTTGTGAATTTTTATATTCATACTGGACAATTGGCTTATGCTGTGTTTTTCTTCCGACAAATTTGCAGGTGGCGGTTTAGGGTTTCGTATGAAGAGAGCTACATTTGACCAAATAGGTTTATTTAATTTTAGGTTTTGATTATTGTGCTAATTTTTATAGAATTGTATTTGATTCTTTATTGTTGGATTATTTTCTACTAAATATTTTGAAGTTATTAGTGCTCTTTTTAATTATTTTGAGGTTTGTTGTGCTTTTCGTGTGACCTCCCTTTCCTTTTCAGGAAGGGGGTGTTACAAATACAATTCACAATATGCTGCCTAAAACGACCAAAGTTGGTAAAACTAGATATTAATTAAAGAGGAAATAAGCGCAGTTGCTACCCTATTTTTGTAAATTCAATATCTCCTAAACCGTAAGGAGTTAGAACTTTATTTTTGGATATGATATAGAAATGAAATTTAACTACGTTTCCTGAGTATTTGAGAATTTTTCCGCGATTAGATTATTTATTACAAATTTTTTAAAGAGGCTGGCCAGAACTAGGGAAAACAACGTAAAATAGTTTTAGTTTATAATAAAGGAATGATGCTTTAAAACTAAAACATACGCTATATAAAACAACGAAGATCATATATTCGATAACAAGCAATAAAGTTTATCTAGTTCTCCAAAAATTAACAGTATATACTGGAGATAGAATGAAATTCTATCTTATATATTGCAGGGAGGACTTATAGAATATAATCCTAACTATACCTAATATGAAAAATACTCTATTGGACTATTACTATTATAGTATTGACCTTAACAAATGCATCAAGTGCTCGAACCAACGAATTTGGCCCCTCAGCTATAAGCCCCCCCAATAACGCATCAAACAAATTCGAAATTCGAAAACCCAATTGTTTAATTTTTGCCTCTATAACCTCTAACAATCTTCTTTCAATTTGTGAAAAAATGACAATGTAAGACTAGTGTTTTTTCTGAGCGTGTTCAAGTGAAAAGTAACTTTAGAATTTACTAGAAATAATACACACATACACACATATGGTTCGGTTTCGGTTTTATGCGTGCGGTTTTTTGGCTAGTAACCAAACCGGAATCGTAAATTTGGTTATTCAACCCACCTAAACCGTCACATACACCGAAACCATTGGTACGGTTCGTGCGATTTTTGGTGCGGTTTCGGTTCTAATTTGGTTACTTGCTCAGCCCTGGACCAATTTGTATGGGTCCTAATAAATCTATGAATTATTGCAACGGTTTTGTTTTGGTTCCCTATCTTTATTATCTGGTTCTTGTTGCGTTCTTCTCCTTGGCGGCATTTTCTATTTAATATAATAATGTATTACTATAACATTATCACTCTTGAGGCACCTTTAAAAAAACATAGTTATATTAATGCATCATATATACCAGTACATCTTACATTTCATAGCACTTGCTATTTAAATATCATGTATTTATCTAAAAAGTGGGATTTACAAAAACTTATAAACTTCTACTACTATATATACACAAGTCTCATAGGCCTTCCCTTATGGCATCCAAGTAGGGGTGTTCAATCAGTAAATATCGACCCGAACTGGACCGGTAATGAACCGAACCGATATTTAAATTAGCTAAATTCGTCTACTGATACCGGTACTGGTTGGACTGGTGTACCGAACTGATTTACCGGTTTGGTACCATTTTTTACCGAATAAATACCAAAAATTAATATAATTATTATTTTATTATTTTATTATTATTATTATAATTATAATTATTATTTTTTTATTAATATAATTATTTTCTTATTATTATAATCATTATTTTCTTATTATTATTATTAAATATTTATTAATAATAAAAAAGAAATTGAAAAACCGGTATATACCGGTACAGTTCTGTAATAGCGAACCATAAAAACTCGATACCGAAAAACTGGTATATATCAATTTTTTTGTACCGAAACCGAACCGATTATTTTTGTACTGCACCGGCCGGTTCTGTCTGATCCGAAAAATCGAAAAAATGAATTGAATACTCCTACATCCAGCACTCTTCAGGACTCAAACGCATAGCTGGACCCTTGCTGATAGTGTAACTTGTCTGACCTATCTTTGCTAGGTAGTACTCTAGCCTATCCTGAAATCACCCGAAAGAGGTCCTATAAGTATAATGCATTCGATCCAACCTCTTCTTCTTCAGAGTTAACTACTCCCTTCTCTTTATCTTTTAACTATGGATCCATTTGATCCTTCTAACTTATCCGAAAATTTAAATAGAATGGAAGTGTGAACTACAAATTTGATCATCAAGTTTTATACCTCAATAATTAACAATTAATATGATTTATCGAATAATGAACAAAATAAATTATAACATTTCAAAATCCCGGATCCAAGGAATAATAAAAGCTTGAATCTTTGAATCCTTGTCTCTTAGCTCAACAACCAATAAAAGAGTAAATAACTCAATTAAATGATTTTCATCAACTGTACGTGGCTCAACTTTCCATTGATATGAATAATGTCAAATAACTGTGACCATAAGGTCAAGAACTCTTACACAATGTCATGAACTTTACCAAGTGTTCATTTATCACATAGACTATGAAACTCTGCATGAAGTACTATTAGGTGATCAACCTAAAACACTTCTGTTACGCGTAGCATCAAATTAAACACCGTAATTTCTGATGTATTGTCGACAAGCCGACAGTGCATGTTTTCATTCTTTACTCCCCTAATACAAAATTAGAGTCGTTCATTTCTGTTAGTAACATCAGAAATCCGCTCCAAACGTATTTGGATTGGAGCAGTAACATTCTCGTTTAACAGCTTTTCAATTCGGAATAACTTTTTATATGTGAATAAATTGCTTAATGAATAATAACTTTTTATATGTGAACAAATGACATCAACTCTTAAATTAATCTTCATGATCAACATATCAAGTGATTTGATATTAACTGACAACGAACATAAGTTCAGTTAAAAATAAATAATTTAAATGCACGTAATGCATAAACTTACCTGTCGTATTTGTTGTTACTTCTTGGAATCCAATAATGTTTGTTCACGAACAACCTACAACATTATAGGAGTTCAATTTATTGATCCTCATTCAACTTATCTGATATTATCGGTAATTTTTTCAAATTCCGTTCCCAAGGTCGAGAACGCTTTTTAAGAGCGTTTTCTATTCCTTTTTACATTACGATATCGAACATTATATTTTTGGAAACTTAAGCCCCATTTCTAGTTTTTGCTTACTTTAAACAATTTTTATTAATTTTTCCATTCTCCAAACCTTACACCAACCATACTTGCCGAATTAGTTTGGTCAAACCCTTTATACAAGGGCTAGACATATTTTAGAATTTTTGTGAATTTTCTAAAATTTTTGAATTACGTTTATTATTTATTTATAGTTGTTTCTGGCCAAACTTCCAATAATTTCCATAATTTGAAATTATTTCCAAAAATTCTAAATTTTTGGCAGCTCCTTAGTATCATCTGAGAGTATTCAATTCCAAAGTTTCATGTTTATATCATTTATGGAGAGCAAGTTATGCTCACTTTAGGGTTTTAACTTCCCAAAACTGTTTTATTTTTAATTAATTCTCTAGAACTTCGATTGAGCACAATTTTTTGGGCAACACCTTCCCTATAATATCAGTTATCATCACCCAAGAGTTCAGGGCCAGCCGTGCCCTCGAACTCCCACACAACAAGTAAATTCAGACTTTCCCCTATTTTGGCCATCCTCTTTACAAATATTATACTCCCTCCATCCCATTATATATATCTGACGTTCTAGAGTGTTTTTTTTTTCAAAATATTCGACGTTCTACAAAATCAAGACTATTTTGCCTATTTGTTTTCCTTATTTACTCTTCCTTCTCCACCACCATTAATGCTATTTTCTCTATTTTCAAAAAACAGTTCAAATTGAGAGCAACTCCTAAAAAGTCCAACAAAGTCGGTGCAGAGAAGAAGAAGAAGACTCCAATTTTATTCCGGCAATTCTCCGGCCACATTCCTCACCGGAATGTCATATTCCGACTAGCTCACTGCCACAATACTTAACGAGGTCCCTCTCTCCTTGTTGAGATACCGATGGGGCCAGAGCCGAATAGCTTCATCTTTATCTATAGGTTCGCCAATAAATTTACTTTCTTCTTCTTCGCTTTCTTCAACATTTTGTCGTTTAGATTTCCGTCCAAAATTCGATCTCGGTGAGCTTCTTAAAGCTTTTGCTTCATTGATTTTCTGTAGCTCCGCCAGTTTTTCTTCACCGTTTTGCACCGCTGGTTCTTCTTCACTGATTTGCGGCGCCGGTTCTTCTGCTATTTCGCTCTTGGAATCTTTTACGTGGCTGATTTTGGAGCCTTTCGTTTGCCTGCCATTGCGATTGAGATGGGAGAGAAGATAGAGAGAGAGTAGGTATAGAAGAGATAGAGAGAGAAAGTTTGTAGAGATTTTATCTGAAATCAACTCTACTGCAATGATAAAATTATCAGATTTTATTCCCAAGGGAAGATGAACAGACAGAAGAACAGATAGAAAAAGAGGGACAAGATGAGGAAGAAAGAAGAACAAATAGAGAATTAAATGAGATCAAAATATTAATGAAGGATAAAATAGTAAAACTATATCTATTCTTAATCTAACTGAAAATCTGTAGAAGGTCAGATATAATGGGATGGAGGGAGTAATAAATAATCTAACCGCAGAAAAATTCTCAAAAACTCAGGAAACGTATATAGTTTAACTTTCATGTCTATATCATATCCAAAAATAAAGTTTTAACTCCTTACGGTTTAGGTGATATTGAATTAATATACAAAAACAGGGCAGCAGTTGCGCTTATTTCCTCTTTTCTAGTTTTTCCAACTTTGTTCGTTTTAGGTTTTTGGTTCCTCTTTTGCTTTTCATGATCAGATACCAATAGAGACATGCATATATTACTTTATCATGGTAAGGGTTTTAAACTTCTTAAAAGAAAAGAATTTCCAAGATTTTCTTTTGATAAAAAGCTAGTTAATTTAGGGTTTACCTTATTACCTAGGTTCTCCTTCTCCTTTCTCCTTTCTCCTTTCTCCTTTCTTCCTCCTCTTTGCTCTCTCCAGCCGAGCATCCTCTCTGCCCCTCTCCCTAGAGTATTTATAATAGTTTCTTTATTGTCATTAAGTCATTCTGCATGATAGAGATTCAATTTTTTCATTATGTACGCAACATATTCCTTATATTGATTCCTTAAATAATGAAATTTAAAAGTTCCAACAGTGAAAGAATGATTTCACCATTGTAACTATTTGACATTTGTATTGGCTTCATGCGTTAACGCTTATGATAGATGTAATATATTACAACCTCTTGTTTTTAATTATAAAATCGCTATTAATTTATTAATCTTTTTTGAAGTATGTGACATTTTTAAATTTAAAATTAATATAAATTTAATCAATACATATTGTAACTTATTTAGAAAAAATACTATTACTTATAAAATTTATTATTTTTACAATTCTTAGCAAAATTGTTAAGTTTGAGAATGCATCAAATTGACTTATAAAACATTATAATAATTTTATAATTTATAAAATAGAGTATAATTTATCAATTGTATTCCACTGTAAAATATCTTTTATTTTATTTTAAATTTTAAGTAATTTATGGAGTGAGTATTTAATAGATTGTAGCAGCAAATGTACATAAAATTAATATTAACTTTTAAAAAGTTAATTTGTGATATTTTTAAATTTAAATATGATTTCATTTAAAATTTTGAATAAATTTTATAATTAATATTACTTTTATAATATTTATAATTATATGGAAATAAATTAAATAAATTAATATCAATTTTATAATTTGAAAATGAAGTAGTAAAAAAGTTATGTGAAATAATGTCCAGATGTGTATGATTGATGAGTTGTCCATTTAAATGAGGGTGTGAAATGTCATTTTGCATATATAGAGAATGCTCTTTTGACACCCTCACCGTGGGGAGTAAAATCCTATATAGAAATTAAAATAAAGAGTTAAATAAGGATAATGAAACTGTTCGATAATGATTTGTTGATGTGTTTTCAAAATTGGGGATAGATGGTTTATTGAAAAAATTGTTGTTAATGTTCTTATGTGGCGAGCCTTGTAGAAATTGGGGGAGTATTTTTCCTCCCCTAAACATATATGTAACTAAACAATTGTTCTCACGAGTTAACTTACTAATGGACAACATATTTTTAGTAATGTGAGGAACAAGAAGAACATCAGACATTTTTAAAGAATGAGAAGCAACAAGAGAGGAGATAGAACCAATACGAGAAATAGGCAAAGATTGATCGATACCCACAAAGACCCGTTGATTACAAGTGTAAGGAACAGATTTATCAAGCGCAACAGCATCATTAGTCATGTGAGAAGCGGCGCCCGTGTCTGTGTACCACTCTGCATCTTGAGAATCATCAAAGGAGGTGGCAACGAATGCTTCAATCAAACCTTCAGCCTTAGCTTTCTTTAATAGTTTGCCAATTTATGACATTTCTTGGCAGTGTGTCGATCGTTCTTTGCCACACCATTGGCAAGTGATTGCAGAGGTCTTAGCTGATTGACCGGATGTTGGTGGTTTGAAACGACCAGAAGAGGAACCACGTTGAATAACCATAGCCGACTGGAAAGAAGAATCCCCTAAGATTGACCGAGAAAAAAGCTCATAACTGAGAGCGTTCGGAACCAGATTGGCAAGAGGGCAGCGACAACTAGGACAACATAGAGGTTGAAAAGATTTTAAAATCAGAACCAAGGCCACATAGAAACCAATATACCTTATCTGTGTCATCAACTGGTTTCCCAACAGCACTAAGTTGATCACATAATGATAGAAAAGAGTGTGCATATTCAGCAACACCACGAGAGCCACGCTGCATCAGCTAGAGGTCATCTTTTAGTTGGAGTTCTCTGATCTTTGAATTATGTGAAAAAGAAACTTCAAGAGCCAGCCAAGCATCACGAGCTGTAGTGCAATTAACAACTTCTGTCATACATTCCTTAGTGAGAGAGGCATACAAAAGGCTAAGTAAATGAGATCTTTTGTGTGCCATTTTTTGTAGGCAAGATTAGGAACAAGACCAACTCCATCACGGACTTGAGCAGCGGGTGCAGACAAAAACCCATCCAAATAGCCCATAAGATCCTAACTTTCAAGCAAGGTAACAAACTGACGACGCCACGAGATAATTTGTGGGAGTGAGTTTAATGGTCACGATGTGAACCATTGTATTGAGCGGAAGCAGAAAAGTGTTGGATTTGGCCATGGAAAAACAACCAGTAAATGGTTGACTTATTGGCTCTGATACCATGTAAAGGAAATGCCTCAAGCCAATATGCTGCGAGGGGATATTCATTTATAGACAGAAGATACATGGTAGTTGTACAATTACAAATATGGAAACAAATATACAAGGAAAAATAAACTACTACAATTGTGGAGAATCACCGATATCTTAGGCATATATAATATATTGGAGTCAGGCTGTCCTCTAATACAATAGCTAGACATTGTTAAATCATATATCTATTATATTTATATATAAGGGTAATATAATAATAGTGTATTTTTAAAATAAAATTATTTTTCCTTCCCTTACTTCCTTCTAAACTCACAAACAAGAAAAATATAATAAAAATCTCATCCCTTCATTTTTTTTCTAAAACTCACAAACATGAAAAGGGAAAAATATAGTCCCTTCCCATCCTATATTTTCCCTTCCCTTCCCATCCTTCCTTCCTAACAAACTCACAAACGCAGTATGAATGTCAAACTAGTGAAAAATTACAAGTGTATGGGATAAGTAGCTTTCTGTTAAAAGGGAGGGAGTATATAGTTTGTTTTTGGAAGATTCCAAAGTGGATAAGCTATCAAAAGATATCACGGATTATGAATGGAATCAATCACAGTTGTTATGAAAAAATCATCAGGAAAAGCTATGCAGCAGAAAAGAAATCAGAGTCAATTTAGGTAAGTATACACAAAATTTTGTGGATTTGGGCTTTGTCATGAGATGTACAGATTCCTAGTGCAGCTTTTTGCGTTTGATGTACAACAGAAAACAAGCTAGGGAAGATAACATATGGTGTTGAACTTATGTTCAAGTTTTATGGTAAATGTTTTTCAAAGGTGGAGAGCAGAGCATAAGTAGCATGGTGATAGTTTTTTATGATCTTCTGAAGTTATAGGTAGTGATGGTGTTCAAATTTTAATCTCTATGGCGCATGATTTTGTGTTTATCTCAGTGAGTATGTTGTGATGATAGCAGTAACAATGTGTTTTTTTTTATTTCTTATAGAGCATATGTCAAATATCAGTTGTATTTCAATAAGCTCAGACATTGCAGGTTATACTAATATATCTCTTTATCCATGCTTTTTGGATATTGGATAATTTTCAACAATAAAATTTTAGCCTTTTGCAAAAAAAATAAAAAATAAAAAATCTTACATTATTGAGTGTTTAGTTTTATATTGATGGTATGATTTGTTATGATGAATTTAAGAATATGGTATGATTTTATCTTTCCAATAAAGATGTGAAGCATTTTTTTTCCTGCTTTGGTCTCTTTATTTTTAAAATGAGAATTGATATTTCCACAAGCTCCCACTCTATTTACTATTCATATAAGAAAGAACTTGTAGAACTATCATTTTTATTTGTGAAAATATCAATTTCCCAAACGATCTAGTCCCAAAAGGGATAATAACTTGACTGGAAAAAAAATTTGTCCTCAAAAACATGTCTAAAACATCCAACATTTCTCAGCATTTTACGTGCCTGTATTGCTTTGTTGGATACATTGTCTGACAATATTGCACGTCTAGTTCCTCATTGAGTATCCTGGAAATTAATGAAAATTGAGGTTTATGAATTTGCTTTTGTGGTCACATGGAAGTTTTGGATGGAAGGCAATAACTATAACACTCTCTTTCTGAGTTTTGAACATAAAAGAAAAAAATAGAAAACTTAAATTAGAACAAAAAAGAAAAGAATAGAAAACTTGAAATTTTCCTTTGTGTTGTTTCTGAGTTTTTAATAGAAAAGAATAGAAAATTTAAATTGAGAACATGAGTTATAATTTAAAATTTATTATATTAAAAGTTGGGGATAATATGAGAATTATAAAAATATTATTTATTCTAATTTCTTTTCCGTCCAAATCAGGCTAATTTTGGACGGAAAACTTTGACAGGAAAAGTGGTCAAGTTTTCTATCCATTTCTTTTCTTTTCTCTCCGAAACATAAGAATTGAAAAGAAAACTTAATTTTTCTGTCAATTTCTTTTCTTTTATGTCCATTTTAAAACTCAGAAACAGAACATAAGAGTTTATCTAATCCAAAACCTAGCATCTCAAGTATAAGGACGTACGGGCATATGCATGATTTCTACACAGCTTGGTACGTATCAATCTCCTGCATAGAATGAGCCCAAAATCTTCAATTGTACATTTTGGGCCATGAGTTTGATGTCCTTTGCAGATGTATTTATCCTATTGTTTTACATTAAAAATCTGTATATTACTTTATTACTTTATATATATAAATACAGTACAACCCCTTAACTCAATCAATTAAAATCAATTAACTCAATCAATTGAAATTAATTTGATAATCAATTTCAATTACTTAATATATATATATATATATATATATATATATATATATATATATAATAATAATCGTTGAGTCCACTCTTAATTAATTAAATGAGTTAACTCACTTAATTTGATAACTCATCTATTCTTCTATTCTTATATATAAATACACATAAATGATGATACACGTAAATAATTTTTTTATTTTTATTTTCTCTTCAATAACAATATATAAATACACATAATTAAATCAATTGCAAAAATCAAACAATAATGAAAAATCAAATAATAAGAACGAAAAAATAGTCTTAACAATAAAAATGAAAAAAAAAAACTAAACTCAGTCAATATAAATACACATAATCAAATCAATTGCAAAAATCAAACAATAATGGAAAAATCAAACAATAAGAACGAGAAAAAAAGTCTTAACAATAAAAATGACAAAAAAAAACTAAAGGAGAAAAATGGTCCTGCAATAAAATGAAAATACACATAATCAAATCAATTGCAAAAATCAAACAATAATGGAAAATCAAACAATAAGAACGAAAAAAGTCTTAACAATAAAAATGAAAAAAAAAAACCTAAACTCAGTCAATATAAATACACATAATCAAATCAGTTGCAAAAATCAAACAATAATGGAAAATCAAACAATAAGAACGAAAAAAAAGTCTTAACAATAAAAATAAAAAAAACTAAAGAATGACATCCAGATCCTTAACGAAATCAATTGAAATCAATTTGACAATCAATTTCAAATCAACCCCTTAACTCAACAATCAATTTTAAATCAACCCCTTAACTCAATCAATTAAAATCAATTTGACAATCAATTTCAAATCAATTAGAAAAAATAGAAAATGGAAAGACAGAAAAACGGAAAGAAAGAAAAACAAACGGACTTGAAATCTATCTACATTCAATGAATAATAATGGAAGAATGTCAAGCGGTGCCTCAAATAAAAAAAAATAACACATAGACTCCAAAAGTCACCAACAACAAAAACATAAAATATTAAAACTATAAAAATTGGTGCGGTCAGTTGGTTGTAACACAGACTCCAAAAGTCACCAAATTAAAACTAAAATTTTATAACATAGGAGTATAACGGATAAGCACTGATGACAAAAAAAAAATACTCATTAAATATAAAACACCTATAAATACCACTATCACATAAACAAAAAATCCAATACACACAATTTCATACGAAATACTAAATAATGG
Source organism: Panax japonicus (assembly GCA_020205505.1). Taxonomy (NCBI): domain Eukaryota; kingdom Viridiplantae; phylum Streptophyta; class Magnoliopsida; order Apiales; family Araliaceae; genus Panax; species Panax japonicus. Next base: position 3,078,134 of record CM035098.1, on the reverse strand, counting down.
ATACCAGGTAAAGTCATTAGTCTGATTTTTTAAACTAATATATTCTTCCTATTTTGTATGTTATTATTAAAATTTTATGTGTTTTTATTTATTTGCAGATCTATACCAACAAAAAACAAAGGGCAGAACAAACGGCAAATTATTGAAATAAGCGATGATAGCAGTAGTGACAATGGTCGTTATGGATATGCTAAGAATACAAGGATCGAAGAATCTATTGTTACGTTACAAACAAATATCGAAGCCATGAAAGAGAAGATTCAAAAAATTGAGCAACAACTAAATAACCTTAAATAAAATGGGTTATCACAATAAAAGTGGAAGTAATAAAATAGCAATAGCAACAGATTTATACATGTAATTACTATGCTATGCAAAAAAGAATCGAAAAGTTTATATGAAAAAAATATTATTATTATGAAAAATCTTTCTCATTCCAATTTTAGAAAATTATACAATCGAAAAACAAACTAGCCCGTGCATTGCACGGGCTATCAACTAGTATATATAAATACAACACAACCCCTAATTTGAAATCAATTTGTGACGCCCCCAAAATAGGTATACATCGCCTATTCTGAGTCGCCAAATACATGGTACAAAATACAAATACAATCTTTAAAATACAACAAGAGAGCTGTGAGTTTTAATACAAATACTGTCTTCTAGACAATATCCACTCTCAAAACAAGTTCTCAACACATTTATTGTCACACTATTTAACAGAATAGTGAGTACTACTAATACACCATCTAGGACCATCACTCCGTTCCCCGACTCGTCCCAGCTACGTTCTCATTTCCTAAAGAGAACAGTGAAAGAAAGGGTGATCTCAACTAGCCTAGTAAGAAATATTATGACTAAGATAATGCACAATAAATTATCATTAGCCTTCAACAATGTTAAACTGATAAAATACAATAGACATCAAGTTTAACTTCAGTGGAACAAGCAATCTGTAGAGAATAGAATCTACTATCTTTTATGATTTAAAAAAATTTTCATCACTTTTATCGCTGAGACTCAGCTCAATAAATAATCCACATCATTAAATCATCCCTGCACTACAGGCCAATGATATTCTTTAGTATCACGACCACGAATTATCCATGCACTACGGGCGAAAGATAATCGTGTTTTCATCAACGGTCCTGATCATGCCATAAAACAATTCATCTTTGCTCCCTTGGCCGAAGAGAATCCATAGCCATAATCATATCAAAAACTGTCCATCAATGCACTACGTGCCAATGAGGACTTTTTCCACATCATTTGTAACATTACGGTCATGATTATACCGAACAATCCCTGGTCATAATCATACCTAGTCCATCTATGTACTACAGGCCACAGATGACTTTCAACAAAATATAAACATGAGGATGATGACAATGATATAAGAATTCAATAAAACAAGTTCAAGAATTAATTTATTCAGGAACTAATATCGTCCACATTGTCAACATGCTACTGCTTTGTAGAGTAAAATTTAAGAATGCTCAGAAGAATATTTCCATGAAAAATACTGGATGAAGCGCAAATATCAAGGATATTCCACTAATTTCATGAAGTATAGAAGTCAAAATTTTAACCAACTGAGTATAATAATGAATGGAATAACAAAAGAAATCACCATGCATGCGGTACTTCGCATAGACAGGTTATTCCAACAGAATAATAATAAAGGAACCAGGTCAGGTGAAATTCACACCGACAGGATGTTCCAACATAATAATAAGTAATGGAATAACAACAAAAATCGCCATGCATGCGGTACTTCGCATAGACAGTTTATTCCAACAGAATAATAAAGACGGAACCAGGTCCGGTGTAAAACACACAGACAGGATATTCCAACATAATAATAAAGACAGAATAATAAAGACGGAACCAGGTCCGGTGTAAAACACACAGACAGGATATTCCAACAGAATAATAAACACGAAATAATAAAGACGGAACTAGGTCCGGTGTAAAACACATAGACATGATATTCACACAGAATAATAAAGACGGAACCAGGTCCGGTGTAAAACACACAGACGGGATGTTCCAACAAAATAATAAAGACAAAATAATTAAAGAATGTCACCAAGTATAGGGTCGACCGCGTATACAAGTTATTCCAACAGAATAATAAGAAATAGAATAACAACAATTCTCTTCATGAATAAGAAAGAATAACACCCCTTACCGTAAAAGAACTGGATATAGGAGTAGTGAAGTAGCAGAAAACTTTTCTTCTAACTCTCTATAGTCTCTCTCTATAGTTTCTCTCTCTAGAGTTCAGTGAATTCGTAATAAAATAATGAAGGAATGAGCTTCTATTTATAGGAAAATGGAATACATAGTAACTACTCCATGAACGGTCCAGACTGATTTACTTTAATCTGACGGTCCATATTTAAAGCAAAATCTTTTAAATAAAATATAATATATTCTATTTATAATCTAATAAAACGAAAAACTTTATAAAAAGATTTTACTATACAAAACACTATGCAACACTATGTAACACTATGTAATACTATGCATAATAAAATATAATAAAATCTAATTATTATCAAATAAAATGAATAACTTTATAAAAGTATTCTGTTTTATAAAAAAAGATTTTACTATTAGCCTAATAAAACGAATAACTTTATAAAAGTATTCTGTTTTATATAAAAAGATGTTTCTGTTTTATTACGTTCATAATACTAATAAAACAAAACGTATAAATCAACAATAATTGAATCAAATAATGTGAGATACTATGCAACAACTATTATAGCAATAATTGAATAAAACTGAGTGACTTCTCACATAAACATCAATAATCAATACCGTGTGCTACTATGCAACCACGCGTATTACTGTACTTTTACTACCGAGTAGTTCAACAGTATTAACGGTAAAACTTCTGCCGTTATTTTCAATAAAATATTTTTGTCGTTTTCTCAATCCAATAATAATTTTGTTGTGGGGTCCACCAATGATTGTACCTTCGTACGGATATTCTCTGATAAAAAGAATATTTCTCGACCAATCGAATATAATATGACAGCTTGCATACTTTGCAAAATTTGTAAATATTACCCACAACTATAAAATTATCTCAAATTAAAAAAAAAAATTTGAGATAATTAAATATTTATTCATAAAATCTGGGGTCTCACAATCTCCCCTCCTTATGGAATTTTGTCCTCGAAATTTACGTACGTACCTGGTATGCCGAACAGGTGAGGATACCCTGACTTCATTTTAGATTCTAACTCTTGAGGTATAACCCTTGAGTGTTGAATACGATTCTTCTTATCCAAGATTTTAACACATATCTCCTCAAACGTTAAATCATCCACTATCTCGTCCGGTTCTAAATTAATAATGTGGTTTGGGTAGTCCACATATTTACGTAACATTGATACGTTAAAAACGTTATGAACACGCGACAGACTTGGCGGTAAAACGAGTCTATAAGCCATAGTTCCTACTCGATCGAGGATTTCAAATGGGCCAATTAAATTGAGGGTTGAGATTTTCTCTCTTCGTCGATTCTTGCTTCTAGAATAACTGTAAGGCCCCAGTTTTTATAAATAAAGATGAAATTTTTATAATTATTATTTTTGAATATTATGGAATAAATTTGATATAATAGTTGTGGGTAATATTTATAAATTTTGCAAAGTACGCAAGTTGTTATAAAATATTCGTTTGGTCGGGGAATATTCTTTTTGTCGGAGAATATTCGTACGACGGCACAATCATTGGTGGACCCCACAACGGAAGTATTGTCGTAGTTAGAAAACGACAAAATTATCTTTCTATAAAATAACGGCGGAGGTGTTACCGTTAAAACTGTTGAACTACTCGGTAGTAAAAATACAGTAATACGCGTTGTTGCATAGTAGTACACGGTATTGATTATTGATGCTTACGTGAGAAGTCACTCAGTTATACTCAATTATTGCTACAGTAATTGCTGCATCATATCTCTTATTTATTGATTCAATTATTGTCACAGTATATCATCTGTATAATATGTTATATTATTTAAACAATAATTGAGACGACAAGTTATAAATGATTAATAATTGTTGAAAGATTAAATATGTGTTGATTAAAAATAAAAATGATTTCTGGTAATTTTTATTCAATCCTTGATGAATATAAAGAGTCTATTATGAGACGTTGGTGATAAGTTTAATTATTTATGGGGGGCCATATGTCGTCATCTAAGAGTCTCTTTCGTAAATAGTAATTATTTTTATAAATAGTAATTACTTTCGTAAATAGTAATTACCTTCGTAAATAGTAATTACTTTCGTAAATAGTAATTACCTTCGTAAATAGTAATTACCTTCGTAAATAGTAATTAACTTCGTCAATAGTAGTTACCTTAGTAAATAGTAGTGTCTCTTCAATATTACCAAGAGTCATTTTGACCCTTCGTTAAGACCTAGAGCCACCCTCAGTTTTTCTATAAATAGAAAGCTCATTCCTTCATTATTTCTTACGAATTCACTGAAACTCTAGAGAGAGAAACTATAGAGAGAAAGAAGAAAAGTATTCTGCTACTTCACTTATATCCAGTTCTTCTAAGGTAGGGAATATTATTTGTTGTACCCGTAAGGGGTGTTATTCTTTCTTCTTGAAGAGAACTTATGTTATTCCATTCTTTGTTATTCTGTTGGAATAACCTGTATACGCGGAATACCCTATACTTGGTGACATCCATTTACTATTCTACCTTTGTATTTCTGTCGGAATATCCTGTCTGTGCTATACGCCGGACTTGGTTCCATTTACTATTCCGTCTTTACATTTCTGTCGGAATATCCTGTCTGTGCTATACGCCGGACCTGGTTCCATCATTTACTATTCCGCATTTATTATTCTGTTGGAACATCTTGTCGGTGTGAATTTCACCTGACCTGGTTCCGTTATTATTATTCTGCTGGAATAACCTATTTGTGCGGTCTCTATCGCATGCATGGTGATATCTTTTGTTATTGTATTCGGTATTACTCATTTGATTAGAATTCTGACTTCTATACTCCATGAAATTAGTGGAATATCCTTGATATTTGCGCTTCATCCAGTATCCTTTCATGAAAATATTCTTCTGATCATTCTTGAATTTTACACCACAAAACAGTATCGTGTTGACAATTTGGACGTTAATAATTTCTGGATAAAATAATTCTTGAACTTGTTTTATTGAATTCTTATATCATTGTCATCATCCTCATGTTTATATTTTGTTGAAAGTCATCTGTGGCCTGTAGTGCATAGATGGACTTGGTATGATTATGACCAGGGATTATTCGGTGTAATCATGACCGTAATGTTACAAATGATGTGGTAAAAGTTCTCATTTGCCGTAGTGCATTGATAGACAGCTGTTGGCATGATCATGACCATTAATGAATACACAAATATTCTTGGCCGTAGTGCATGAATAATTATGGTCGTGATACTAAAGAATATCCTTGGCCGTAGTGCAGGGGTGATTCGATGATGTGGAATATTTATTAAGCTGAGTCTCAGCTATAACAGTGATGAAAAACCTTTTAAATCATAAAAGATAGTAGATTTTATTTTCTACTTGACTCTTTTAATGGATTGCTGATTCTGCTGCAGTTAAACTTGATGTTTATTATATTTTATCAGTTTAACACTGTTGAAGGCTAATGATAATTTATTCTGCATTATCTTAGTCATAATATTTCTTACTGGGCTAGTTGAGCTCACCCTTTCTTTCACTGTTCTCTTCAGGAAATGAGAATATAGCTGGGACGAGTCAGGGAACAGAGTAATGGTCCAGAGGATAGCATTAGTAGTCCTCACTATTCTGTGAAATAGTGTGACAATAATTGTAATGAGGACTCCTTTTGAGTTTGTATAATCTCTAGTAGACATTATTTGTATTCAAACTCACAGTTTATGTTTTGTCGTATTGTACACGACAGTTGTATTAGTAGGTTGTATTTGAATTCTGTACCATGTATCTGGCGACCCAAGATGGATGACGTATACCTAATTTTGGGGGTGTCACAATAACGCCCTCTTGAACCTTCTTCTTCACTTTCATCAGCTCCGGGTGTGTAGCTTGAGCGGCTTTAACTTTATCGATTAAAGTCGATTCTACTCGTATATTCGTTATCTTCACGTGGGTCCCTAGAGTCTTTAATTCTATCTTCATCATTTGTAAGTTATACAAAATGAGTCTTTGTGTTAACAACATCGCACTCGTAAACGTATACGATCTTCTATTCAACACGCCATTTACCACGTTCGCTCTTCCAAGATGATATTGAATGGTACGATCGTAATCTTCAACAGCTCGAGTCAACGTCTTTGGCGCATGATACGTTCATTTTTAAGTAAAGAAATATTTGAGGGTTTAAGAAATGGGTTTTGTACTGGGGTCAATACAAAATTCGATTTCATACTTTAAGGGTAGGCTAAGAAGTCTTTAAGAATACGTCAAGAAATTTATTAACAATAGAAATATCATTCAAAACTGTGACTCTTATCCAAGACTTGGATAGTACGTCACATTGATACCAACTGTGACTTCTATCCCTTAACCTGAATAGCACCTCACAATGATACCTAGCAACTTGCCATCGTCATTCACGACATCGCCTACAGAAAGTCTGGCTTCGGTGCATTCCACACAAGGAAGTCAACAACGAAAGGATCGGGGCTCTTTACTTATGGCTTGATATGACAATGATTGGCTTTAGGATTTGTTTGCTTGAATTCGCATAACAGGTTGGTTAGGAATATAAAAGCTAACAACCTTACGAAAAAGCATGATAAGTAGTTAACCAATCGATTTCTAAAATCACATCAAAGGCAAGTATTTTCAAAGAGATAAGATCGACAGGTAACGTGAAAGTGTTAATTTGAACAAGATTTATAAATAGTGGAGGTAACGAAGGTTTCTCCCAACTGAGTTTAAATAGATATATCAAAGTCTAATTTCTCCGGAGTTAACTTCAAACATTGAACACAACTAGGTGAAATAAAAGAGTGAGTAGAACTGGTATCTAACACGGTATAGACTTCGCAAGAGCTTATGACTAACATACCCGTGATAATTTTATTTAGGTTCCTCGTCACGAGAAAAAAAACGCTCTCTCTTAAACTACCGGCGTTGGCTTGTCTGGGACATCCTTTGGCATCACTATCCCAACTGGACTTGACTTCACCATACGACAAAATCGAGCTAGGTGACCTTCTCTTCCGCAATTAAAACACGCTTTGGATTGCTGCGTACAGTTTGGACGGATGTGTCCCTCCTGTCCGCATTTTGAATATACGACCGGTGGTCGTTTTTCTTCCTTCGAAACGGGTGCTGATGCCGACGTCTTCACGTCATTGTGGAACCTTCTCTTCTTGAAATGTCCATTCTTATTGTTGTGGCCATGATTACCACTGAAGTGGTTACCATTCTTGGCATGATAATTTCCCCCATGATAGTTATCATTGTTATGATGACTGTTACCACCGGTATGATTATTATCGTGATGTTGGACGTTGCCTTTTGGTTGTTCTTACTCATTATCGCGCTCCAATAACTGAGCCCTATTCACAACATCTGAATACAAATAAAGTTTGTGAGAAATGAGGTATTGACGTATATTGGGTTTCAAACCTCGCAGAAACATTCGCGTCATTCTCTCCTCATTATCGACCAAATGGGATGCAAACCGGGATAACTCCGCAAACTTAGCCTCGTACTGCGACACAGTCATATTATTTTGCTGCATTGCTTATCTCAACATTTTCAGATGCCATTTTCAAACACTGTCACAAAATAAGGGTTAATTAACATATCACATATTATCCCTATACTCTGACCGACCAATTAAATACCAAATAAACTTAGGTAGGTCATACTAGCGAAGGAATTCCCCGTCTCTCCCCTCCTAGTTCTTGTCTCACACCTTAGTCAGGGATCATATCCCTAAGCTTTGATACCAACTGTGACGCCCCCAAAATAGGTATACATCACCTATTCTGAGTCGCCAAATACATGGTACAAAATACAAATACAATCTTTAAAATACAACAAGAGAGCTGTGAGTTTTAATACAAATACTGTCTTCTAGACAATATCCACTCTTAGAATAAGTCCTCATTACATTTATTATCACACTATTTAGCAAATAGTGAGGACTACTAATACACCGTCTAGGACCATCACTCCGTTCCCCGACTCGTCCCAGTTACGTTCTCATTTCTTGAAGAGAACAGTGAAAGAAAGAGTGAGCTCAACTAGCCCAGTAAGAAATATTATGACTAAGATAATGCACAATAAATTATCGTTAGCCTTCAACAATGTTAAACTGATAAAATATAATAGACATCAAGTTTAACTGCAGCGGAACAAGCAATCCGTAGAGAATAGAATCTACTATCTTTTATGATTTAAAAAGTTTTTCATCACTTTTATCGCTAAGACTCAGCTCAATAAATAATCCACATCATTAAATCATCCCTGCACTACAGGCCAAGGATATTCTTTAGTATTACGACCATGAATTATCCATGCACTACGGGTCAACGATAATCGTGTTTTCATCAACGGTTCTGATCATGCCATAAAACAATTCATCTTTGCTCCCTTGGCCAAAGAGAATCCATAGCCATAATCATACCAAAAACTGTCCATCAATGCACTACGGGCCAATGAGAACTTTTTCCACATCATTTGTAACATTATGGTCATGATTATACCGAACAATCCCTGGTCATAATCATACCAAGTCCATCTATGCACTACAGGCCACAGATGACTTTCAACAAAATATAAACATGAGAATGATGACAATGATATAATAATTCAATAAAACAAGTTCAAGAATTAATTTATTCAGGAACTAATATCGTCCACATTGTCAACATGATACTGCTTTGTAGAGTAAAATTTAAGAATGCTCAGAAGAATATTTCCATGAAAAATACTGGATGAAGCGCAAATATCAAGGATATTCCACTAATTTCATGAAGTATAGAAGTCAAAATTTTAACCAACTGAGTATAATAATGAATGAAATAACAAAAGAAATCACCATGCATGCGGTACTTCACATAGATAGGTTATTCCAACAGAATAATAATAACGGAATCAGGTCAGGTGAAATTCACACCGACGGGATGTTCTAACAGAATAATAAGTAATGGAATAACAACATAAATCACCATGCATTTGGTACTTCACATAGATAGCTTATTCCAACAGAATAATAAAGACAGAATAATAAAGACGAAACCAGGTCTGGTGTAAAACACACAGACGGGATATTCCAACAGAATAATAAAGATAGAATAATAAAGACGGAACCAGGTCCGGTGTAAAACACACAGACAGGATATTCCAACAGAATAATAAAGACGAAACCATATCCGGTGTAAAACACACAGACATGATGTTCCAACAGAATAATAAAGACAGAATAATAGAAGAATGTCACCAAGTATAGGGTAGACCGCGTATATAGGTTATTCCAACAAAATAATAAGAAATGGAATAACAACATTTCTCTTCATGAATAAGAAATAATAACACCCATTACCGTAAAAGAACTGGATATAGGAGTAGTGAAGTAGCAAAAAACTTTTCTTCTAACTCTCTATAGTTTCTCTCTCTAGAGTTCAGTGAATTCGTAATAAAATAATGAAGGAATGAGATTCTATTTATAGAAAAATGGAATGTATAGTAACTAATCCATGAACGGTCCAGATTGATTTACTTTAATTTGACGGTCCATATTTAAAGCAAAATCTTTTAAATAAAATATAATATATTTTATTTATAATCTAATAAAACGAAAAACTTTATAAAAAGATTTTACTATGCAAAATATTATGCAACACTATGCATAATAAAATATAATAAAATCTAATTATTATCAAATAAAACGAATAAATTTATAAAAGTATTCTGTTTTATATAAAAAGATTTTACTATTAGCCTAATAAAACGAATAACTTTATAAAAGTATTATGTTTTATATAAAAAGATGTTTCTGTTTTATTACGTTGATAATACTAATAAAACAAAACGTATAAATCAAATCAAATAATGTGAGATACTATGCAGCAACTGTAAGACCCCAAATAATTAATAAATGAAATTTAATTTCCTTTAATTATTATTTTGAATAGTAAGGGTTGATTTGAATAATGTGGATAGTTATGGGTAAAATACGCAAACATTTCAAAATAAGCAAGTGGTTATAAAATATTCATTGTTGTCGGGGAATATTCGTTTGGTCGTGGAATATTCGTACGACGGCGCAGCCATGTGTGGGCCCCATAACGGAAAGCGATTGGAGGAAGAAAACGATAAATATAAGCTGTTTAAAAATAACGGCGTAGTTGTTACCGTTTACACTGTTGGAATACCCGGTGGTTAAAATACAGTAATACGCGTTGTTGCACAGTGGCACACGGTATTGTACAGTATTTTAAATTATTGATCCTTACGTAAGAAGGCACTACTCAATAATTGCTACAGGAGTTACTGTTCATTACTTTATTGATTCAATAATTGCTGCGTTGATATTTATATTTTTATTGTTTCAGTAATTGTCATTGCACAGTATTTTCCATTATCAGATCAATAATTCATATTATTTGAATAATATTATCAGATAACATTATTGGCAATGTCTAGAAAGTTCTGTCAAGGAGAGGTTTGGTCATCTAATTGCGCGCCAGTAAGGAGAAATCCTTATTGAAAAGCCCCCTCTATCCTGGGAACAGCCTGGTTGTCAGTACTGTGATTCTGTAATATTATTTTTAATAATTAATTATTGATTATTATGATAAAGAAAATATTTATTTATGTGGATATAGATGGAGAAAAATTTTTAATGTAACAATTGTTGAAAATTAATATTTTATCTTTTTCTGATAAAATAATTCATTTAAATATATTATTTTAATAATATATTAACGGTGATATTTTTATAATGAATGTGGGATATATGAGTATATGAGGAGGTAGAGTATTTTTGTGGCATTAAATGTTTAACACATGTTTTGTGTGTCGGTGGACAGAATTTTTGACCGAAAATTGAGTATAGACTGTAAAATCGCCCGTTTGTGAATTTCGGTCAATTTCTATTTGGAATTTGGAAAAATTTTCTTCTGCAAAGTTGTAGATAATGGGATTTCCTATGGAAAGTTGCGAGTTTTGAATTTTCTGATAACCGAGCTATTTTCTATGAATTGTTGAAGTTTCGGAGAATAAAATGATTTTTATTAAATTAATGGGGGCCCACTTTTTGGTTGGTGAAATAAAACATGGGCTGCTGATATTTTTTTTCCAAAGAGGCATGCTAGACTTTTTCAAAGCATGCGTAGAGAAAATTTTTAAGTAAATAATATTATTTTATTATTTAGTCTCCTTTGGCGTTCTAACATTTTCCTATAAATAGAGGGCTAAGTTAGAATTGAAAATCACACCAGAAATAAAGTTTTCTCTCTTTCTCTCTCTATATTATCGAGCGTATTCTTGTGAGTATACTTTGAGTGTTGCTATACGGTGCGAGTTTCTGTCAGCACTATACCGAAATTCAGTCAGAAGTACGGTTATTTTGAGGTAAGGGATGTTATTTTCTTCTTAAATGATATTATTTTCTTCAATATCATTATGCCGAAATATTGGTGAACGTTTTTATCAAATTTGGAACTTTTTGTGCCGGAGTTACTATTCACGTATACGGCACTATTCACGAATACGGCACTATTCACAGAAAAATTATTTTTTTTCTTTTCGTCCAAAAATATCTATTGTGGATACTAGCTTTGATTGTATCCATGTTTTGATCATTCTTGAATTTTACACCACTATGATTATTTTTGAGATATTGTTGGACATGGATAAAACAAAGTACGAATCCTTAATCCTTAATCCTTGTCATTTTGTTTCACTGGATTCGCTTCTTTAAAAATATTTTTTATCATCTTCAGTCTTAAATGATGTTATTATTGAATATCTTTGGCCTGTAGTGCAAAGATAAATGATTTCTGATGAATATCTTTGGCCCGTAGTGCAAAGATGAACAGGTGCTTAGATGAACATGACCAACAGATGAATATCCTTGGCCTGTAGTGCAAGGATGAATATATGATTCAGGATGTGCATTGAATTGATGTTACAAGGGATAAAAATACTGTTGATGGACTGTTAAATTCATAGACATTAGTAGATTTCATCCTCTACGTAACTCTTCTATGAATTAATATTTTCCGCTGCGTATATTGATTTAAAACTTGTTGTCTATTGTATTCTATTAGATTTTTCCCTGTTAAGGCTAACGATAATTTGTTGTATATTATCTTAGGTCATAATATTCTTTACTGAGCTAGTTGAGCTCACCCTTTTCCTTTTTGTTCCATTTTTCTTCTCAGGAGACGAAAATATAGCGAGTACGAGTCGGGGTATGAATTGATGGTCCTTGAGAGAGTTGTTTAGTAGTCCCCACCATTTTTGTAAAATAATATATCAATAATTGTATTGAGGACATTAGTTGGGTATGTATATTGTCTAGATGACAATGTTTGTATTCAAACTCACAGTTTATGGGTTGTAATAAGTTGTGGTTAGTTTCTGTACCATGTATTTGGCGACTCAAAATGGGTTGGATGGAATGGACCTATTTTGGGGGCGTCACAGTTGGTATCAGAGCTTAGGGATATGATCTCTGGCGGAGATAGGGAATAGAACTAGGAGGGGAGAGACGAGTAATTCCTTCGCTAGTGTGTCCTACCTAAGCTTATTTGTTAGTTGGTCAGTATATAGGGATATTATGTGATATGTGATTGCTTAATTAACCCTTGTTTTATGGCAGTATTTAAGAATGGCAACCGAGAATGTTAACAATGGAGTTAATGAGACCGTGGAGATGCCTGTACTTACTAACGAGGAGAACGTGCAACAGGCTGGCAATGTTCCTCCTGTGAACAACACCACTGATCAGACGATGAACGACGCAATGTTTAGAAGCTTTTTGCAGTTCATGCAAAATCAGACGAGGGAGACTCGTGTTCAAAATACAGGAGGAAATGATAACAATTCACGGGTTGTCACAGCCAAGCAGTTCAAAGAGTTGGGACCACCAGAATTTAAGGGAAAGCCAGATCCGATCATGGCGGAGACATGGGTCAAGCAAATTACCAAGATATTCGATGTCTTGGGATGTACGGAGGAACAGAAGGTTCCATTCGCCACCTTTATGTTCCGTGGCGAGGCAGACTACTGGTGGGAGTCTGTGAAGCGTACCCATCCAGCCGCACTCAGCATGTCTTGGGAGACGTTTCAGAAACTATTTAATGACAAATACTTTCCTGAAAGTGTTCGTCATATGAAGGAAGTGGAGTTCATCAGATTAGAACAAAATAACATGACGGTGTCTCAGTACGAGGCAAAGTTTGCAGAGTTATCCAGGTTTGCACCTCATTTGGTAGAGAATGAGGAACGTATGACGCGGATGTTTCTGAGAGGTTTGAAACCCGGCATACGACAATATCTCATCTCTCATAAATTTTCTCTCTATTCAGATGTTGTTAACAGGGCTCAATTGTTGGAGCGAGATAACGAGTACGGTCAACCGAGGTACCACGATCAGGATCATACTGGAGATAGCAGTCAACAAAATAACTGATAACCAGTGGAGAAAGAAAAAGACGGACAAAAATGGTAACCACTTTGGTGGTAATCATGGCCATGAAAATAGAAGAAGCGAGTCAGGAGGAGATTTTAAAAAGAGGAGATTTAACAACGACCATGTGAAGACGACAGTGCCGGCAGCAACTGGTTCTAAGGGAGGAGAAAGACCACCGGTCATATGCTACAAATGCGGGAAAGAGGGACATATCAGTCCAAACTGCCCACAACAGTTCAAGGTATGCTATAATTGTGGAAAGGAAGGACATATCGCTCGAGATTGTACGGTAGCAAAACCTAGTTCAGCGGGGACGGTGACTCAAAGACTGTCCCAGAAAAGCCAAAGTCAATGGTTCCTGGAAGAGCGTTTGTTGTGACTGGTCAACATGCGAGGAACCCAAACGAGGTGATCACGGGTAAGCTATTTATAAATTCTTGCGAAGTTTATACCTTACTTGATACCGGTGCTACCCATTCATTTATCTCTCCTGCTTGCGCTCAACGTTTAAACTTGACTCCAGAGAAATTAGACTTTGACCTATCTGTGGAAACTCCGTTAGGAGAAACTTTCATCACATCCACTGTTTATAAATCTTGTTTCATTCAAGTTGGCACCATCACCTTACCTGTTGACTTGATCTCTTTAAAGATACTTGCTTTTGATGTGATTTTAGGAATTGATTGGTTAACTACTCATCATGCCAAAATTGATTGTTTTCGTAAGGTTGTTAGTTTTCATATTCCTAATCAACCCGTTGTTCGAATTCAGGCAACTAAACCATTAAAATCAATCACTGTCATATCTAATCATAAAGCTATTCGTTTATTGAAAAATGGATGTCAAGCTTTCTTAGCCCATGTTATGGATTTGAATAAAGACACGTCAAAATTGAATAATATTCCTGTTGTTATTGACTTTCCTGACTTATTTCCTGAAGAACTTCCGGTCTACCCCCAGAACGTGAAGTTGAATTCTTTATTGATCTTGAACCTGGTTTAAAGCCCATTTCTAAAACCCCATATCGAATGGCTCCTATTGAACTTCAGGAGTTAAAAGTCCAACTACACGAGTTATTGGACATCGGTTTCATTCGTCCTAGTACATCTCCTTGGGGTGCTCCTGTTTTATTCGTAAAGAAGAAAGACGGGAGTATGCGACTTTGTATTGACTATCGGGAATTAAACCATGTCACCATCAAGAATAGGTATCCTCTATCTCGTATTGATGACTTATTTGACCAGTTGCAAGGAGCACAATTCTTTTCAAAAATCGATCTTCGTTCTGGATATCATCAGCTGAAAATTAGAACTGAGGATATTCCAAAGACTGCCTTCAGAACTCGGTATGGGCATTATGAATTCTTAGTCATATCTTTTGGATTGACTAATGCTCCTGCTGCTTTCATGGATATGATAAATCGAGTATTCAAGGATTATTTGGATCAATTCGTTGTTGTCTTTATTGATGACATCCTCATATATTCCAAAAGCCGTGAAGATCATGAGCACCATTTGAAGCTGGTACTCCAAAGGCTTCGTGAAAATAAGTTATATGCTAAGTTGAAGAAATGCGAGTTTTGGCTTGAGGAAGTAACATTCCTTGGGCACGTGGTGTCAAAAAATGGAGTATCTGTTGACCCGATGAAGATTGAAGCAATACAAAGTTGGGAGCAACCGAAGTCAGTCACTGAAGTACGTAGCTTTTTGGGCTTAGCTGGTTATTATCGGAGATTCGTGGAAGGGTTTTCTCGAATTGCTACTCCATTAACTCAGCTAACTCGGAAGGATACAAAATTCGTATGGAGCGAGGAATGCGAGAAGAGTTTCCAAGAGCTTAAGAGGAGACTTATTTCGGCACCTGTTCTAACAATACCATCTGGTTCGGATGGATTTGTTATCTACAGCGATGCTTCGGGCAAAGGGTTAGGATGTGTTCTCATGCAACGTGGGAAAGTCATAGCCTATGCCTCGCGACAACTTAAAAAGTATGAGAGGAATTATCCTACTCATGATCTAGAGTTGGCAGCAGTCGTTTTCGCGCTAAAGATCTGGAGGCACTATCTATACGGGGAGAAAGAAGAGATATATTCAGATCATAAAAGCCTCAAATATTTCTTCACTAAAAAAGAACTCAACATGCGGCAACGACGTTGGCTCGAGTTGTTGAAAGATTACGACCACACTATTCAATACCATCCTGGAAAAGTGAACGTGGTAGCTGACGCATTGAGTAAAAGATCATATGCAGGAATGAGTGCAATGATGTCAAGTATACGCATAGAGCCAACTTTAATAGAAAAAGTTAAGGTTGCTCAAGCCACCGATCCGGAGCTGATGCATATGAAGACGAAAGTACAAGAAGGTGCCATTCCAGAAGCGAGAATTGATGAAGAAGGAATACTTCGAGTCCACTCCAGATTTTGTGTTCCTAACGATTCTGATTTGAAGTACAAGATCATGATGGAGGCACACAATACACCGTTTGCAATTCATCCTGGAAGTACCAAAATGTATCGTGATCTTCGACATACATTTTGGTGGAACAATATGAAGAGAGAGATTGCAAAGTTTATTTCAACGTGTTTAACTTGTCAACGTGTAAAGGCGGAGCATCAAGTGCCAAAGGGTCCATTGCAACCACTTGAGATTCCAAAATGGAAGTGGGAACACATTACTATGGATTTCGTTACGGGTCTTCCTACGGTTTCTCAAGGCATCAATGCTATTTGGGTTATTGTTGATAGATTAACCAAGTCTGCTCATTTCTTGCCAATACGGGAGACTTATTCCCTTGAACGTCTTGCTCAAATGTACGTAAATGAGATTGTAAGATTACATGGCATGCCAGTATCCATAGTTTCGGATCGTGACCCAAGATTTACTTCAAGATTTTGGGTTAGCTTGGAAAAAGCTATGGGTACGGAGTTACGATTCAGTTCGGCATACCATCCTCAAACGGACGGACAATCAGAGAGGACTATTCAAACTCTTGAAGATTTATTAAGACTCTGTGTCCTAGACTTCAAGGGCAGTTGGGATAAATATTTACCATTAGTGGAATTCTCCTACAACAACAGTTATCAGGCAAGCATTGGTGTGGCCCCATTTGAAGCATTGTATGGACGAAAGTGTCGCTCTCCAGTATGTTGGGACGAGGTGGGTGAAGCAACATTGTTGGGACCCGAGTTAGTACGTATGACTACGGAGAAGATCCAAACGATTCGACAACGTATACAAACGACACAAGATCGACAAAAGAGTTATGCGGATCTTCATCGAAAGGACGTAGAATTTAGTGTTGGGGATCATGTATTGTTGCGTGTTGCCCCATGGAAGGGATTTACAAGATTCGGGAAGAGAGGAAAGCTTAATCCACGATTTATTGGTCCATTTCAAATTCTTGATCGAGTAGGTAATGTAGCCTATAGACTCGCGTTACCTCCAAGCATGTCTCGTGTTCATAATGTTTTTCATATATCTGTGCTTCGTAAATATGTGAAAGACCCGAACCACGTCATTGAGTTAGAACCGGACGAGATAGCCGAAGATTTAACGTATGAGGAGGTACCTGCCAAGATCTTGGATATGAAGGAGCATGTCCTACGCACGAAGGTAATACCACAAGTTAAAGTTTTGTGGAGGAATCATGCTATAGAGGAAATGACCTGGGAATTGGAAACGGAAATGAAAGCGAAGTATCCTCACCTTTTCGAAACACCAGGTACGTATGTCAATTTTGAGTACGAAATTTCATAAGGAGGGGAGGTTGTAAGACCCCAAATAATTAATAAATGAAATTTAATTTCCTTTAATTATTATTTTAAATAGTAAGGGTTGATTTGATTAATGTGGATAGTTATGGGTAAAATACGCAAATATTTCAAAATAAACAAGTGGTTATAAAATATTTATTGTTGTCGGGGAATATTCGTTTGGTCGTGGAATATTCGTACTGTCGGGGAATATTCGTACGACGGCGCAGCCATGTGTGGGCCCCATCACGGAAAGTGATTGGAGGAAGAAAACGACAAATATAAGTTGTTTAAAAATAACGGCGTAGTTGTTACCGTTTACACTGTTGGAATACCCGGTGGTTAAAATACAGCAATACGCGTTGTTGCACAGTAGCACACGGTATTGCACAGTATTTTGAATTATTAATCCTTACGTAAGAAGGCACTACTCAATAATTGCTACAGGAGTTACTGTTCATTACTTTATTGGTTCAATAATTGCTGCGTTGATATTTATATTATTATTGTTTCAATAATTATCATTGCACATTATTTTCCATTATCAGATCAATAATTCATATTATTTGAATAATATTATCAGATAACATTATTGGCAATGTCTAGAAAGTTCTGTCAAGGAGAGGTTTGGTCATCTAATTGCGCGCCAGTAAGGAGAAATCCTTATTGGAAAGCCCCCTCTATCCTGGGAACGGCCTGGTTGTCAGTACTGTGATTCTGTAATATTATTTTTAATAATTAATTATTGATTATTATGATAAAGAAAATATTTATTTTATGTGGATATAGATGGAGAAAATTTTTAATGTGACAATGGTTGAAAATTAATATTTTATCTTTTTCTGATAAAATAATTCATTTAAATATATTATTTTAATAATATATTAACGATGATATTTTATAATGAATGTGGGATATATGTGTATGAGGAGGTAGAGTATTTTTGTGGCATTAAATGTTTAACACATGTTTTGTGTGTCGGTGGACATAATTTTTGACTGAAAATTGAGTATAGACTGTAAAATCGCCCGTTTGTGGATTTCAGTCAATTTCTATTTGGAATTTGAAAAAATTTTCTTCTGCAAAGTTGTAGAGAATAGAATTTCCCATGGAAAGTCGCGTGTTTCGAATTTTTCTGATAAACAAGCTATTTTCTATGAATTGTTGAAGTTTCGAAAAATAAAATGATTTTTATTAAATTATGGGTGGGTCCCACTTTTTGGTTGGTGAGTAATTCACATGTGCTGCTGGAAATTTCTTCAATGGTGGCTGGTCTAATTTCAAACTTAGCACATGCGTAGAAATTTGATAAGAAAATATTATATTTTAATATTTTAATCTCCTTTGGCGTTTTATCATTTTCCTATAAATAGAGGGCTAAGTTAGAATTGAAAATCATACCAGAAACAAAGTTTTCTCTCTTTCTCTCTCTATATTATCGAGCGTATTCTTGTGAGTATACTTTGAGTGTTGCTATACGTTGCGAGTTTCTGTCAGCACTATACCGAAATTCAGTCAGAAGTACGGTTATTTTGAGGTAAGAGATGTTATTTTCTTCTTAAATGATATTATTTTCTTCAATATCATTATGCCAAAATATTGGTGAACGTTTTTATCAAATTTAGAACTTTTTGTGCCAGAATTACTATTCACGTATAAGAACTATTCACGTATACGGCACTATTCACGAATACGGCACTATTCACAGAAAAATTATTTTTTTTCTTTTCGTCCAAAATATTTATTGTGGATACTAGCTTTGATTGTATCCATGTTTTGATCATTCTTGAATTTTACACCACTATGATTATTTTTGAGGTATTTTTGGACATGGATAAAACAAAGTACGAATCCTTAATCCTTAATCCTTGTCATTTTGTTTCACTGGATTCGCTTCTTTAAAAATATTTTTTATCATCTTCAGTCTTAAATGATGTTATTATTGAATATCTTTGGCCTGTAGTGCAAAGATAAATGATTTTTGATGAATATCTTTGGCCCGTAGTGCAAAGATGAACAGGTGTTTAGATGAACATGACCAACAGATGAATATCCTTGGCCTGTAGTGCAAGGATGAATATATGATTCAAGATGTGCATTGATTGATGTTACAGGGATAAAAATACTGTTGATGGACTGTTAAATTCATAGACATTAGTAGATTTCATCCTCTACGTAACTCTTCTATGAATTAATATTTTCCGCTGCGAATATTGATTTAAAACTTGTTGTCTATTGTATTCTATTAGATTTTTCCCTGTTGAAGACTAACGATAATTTGTTGTATATTATCTTAGTCATAATATTCTTTACTGAGCTAGTTGAGCTCACCCTTTTCCTTTTTGTTCCATTTTTCTTCTCAGGAGACGAGAATATAGCGAGTACGAGTCGGGGTATGAATTGATGGTTCTTGAGAGAGTTGTTTAGTAGTCCTCACCATTTTTGTAAAATAATGTATCAATAATTATGATGAGGATTTATTTGTATGTGGATATTGTCTAGATGACAATATCTGTATTTAAACTCACAATTATATGTTGTAATAATAAAGTTGAAGTTAATTCTGTACCATGTATTTGACAACTCAGAATGGGTGATGTATACCTGTTTTGGAGGCGTCATATAATATATACTATAACAGAGCTTGATATACACTACAGTATGATAAGAAAGGTAGAACATCTATATACTATAACAGAGCATTGACACAAACATCAAATTCTAGAGGTGCCGAATAAACCCTAGATTTCGACTATGAAATTCCACAGTTGGTGCTATCAATTTAATGTAATCTTAAATCAAAACCCCCTAATAAACCCTAGATTTCATTTGGTTGAAACGGAAATTACAAAAATAATAAGATGAAGTACCTTCCAGTGACTGATAGCGTCGGTCGGTCCCTTTCCGGAGCTTTACGGCTGAAGGATTCCTTATCAGATGCATCGGTCACCTTGAGAGAGAGAGGGGAAGAGATTGAGAGAGATTGAGATGGTGCATCTGATCTTCAATTGGGTTTTATTTTCTTCCTAGCCCATTTAGCCAACCCACTTTGACCCGCTGCGTTTTTTTAGAGTCCGCCTTTTGTTCGTTTTGTAAGTCCGCTTTTGAAGGATTTCGTATATATATATATATATATATATATATATATACACACACACACTATCGTTTTGATAAAAGGAATCATTTAATAAATATGATTCTGCAATATACGTAATCGTAAATGTTGCGATTCAGGGAACGAAAAAAAATAAAAACAGAAGTTTTAATTATTTCGTATTTTTGGCTATTATCTCATATTGATATGACATAAAGTTGAATCAAGATAGTTTTGACGAACAAGGTTGAGCTTATGTTAGTCCTGATTTGGATTAAGTTGGTCTCGATTTTGGGGTCGTCACAAAAGAACTTATCAAAATGATGTAAAGTTATAGTATGAAATTTAATCCACAATAACAAAAGAGTCCTTCTAGGGGGACATTGAGCAGCGACATTTTTAGTGATTTTTTTTTGTAGTACCTTTCAAAAAATGTATAGTATTTATTCCAACTGAAATTTTTATAAAAAATAATGTTTTAGGTATAATTTGAATACATACAAGAAACATGGTTGTACGGTCTGTACAGACCCTGTTTCTTGTATGTATCCAAATTACACCTAAAACATTATTTTTTTTTATAAAAAAATTCAGTTGAAATAAATACTATACATTTTTTGAGAGGTACTACAAAAAAAATATCGCTAAAAATGTCAACAAAAAAACTGTCTCATAGAATTATTGATAACAAAAGGGAGAATTGATATTTATAAAATATACTAAACAAATCTAGGTATATAATATAGATACACATATATTCGTATGTACGGTCCTGCTCTAAAGCGAACCGTTGCCATAGACACTAAAGACGACGGTTCGTCTTTGGTTCGTTTTTAAGGTTCACTTTAGAGCCTCTCCGTCCGTATGTATATGTATGTGTATGTATATCTTTGCCCGGATAGTGATAAATAGTTCTTCAAAAAAAATATTGATTAGGAAGTATTTTCTCAAACAAGCTTTGTGTTTTAAAAACTCCAATTATTTTCCATTACGAGTACTACTACTATGTAACCAAACTCCATAGTCCCCCCCCCCCCCCTTTAAGCCACATCAGTTTCACTATATTTTTACAGAAAATTCAAGCAGTACAGAAGTCAATGCTATAGTTGAATCTCTTCAAAAGTTGATATATTCATAATCACAATTTATATTCAGAATCTAATTTTAGTTTACCAACAGCAAGGAACAACTTCTCAACAAAGTTCATATAAAAAGGATAAAACCACCATAGTATATTAAGAGTATACAATAGAATTTCTATGAATGAGTATCAATTTGCAACTAACTCAAGACCTGACGACAGCGGCACCAAAAAGCAGTCCCTCCACTTCTGCCTCGAGCAACAGCAATTTCCTCGTCGATGTAAAACCAGATGAAGAATGGATTCTTGGTGCTCGGTTCACTTTCATCTTTTCCTTTGATTTTTATGTCAAATGGATTGAATGGTCCGACTTTTATCCGAATACACTCAAATATAAATGCAAGTATTCTCTTCTTCCATGATAATCTGCCTTCAAAAGTTAACCATCCAAGAGCTCCCAGATAAACTCCATTTTCAATCCTCTTTCCCTGACGAGCCAAGTACATATATGCAGCTCTATGTAGTTTAGAAAAAGTACTCGTATAATCCTATTTCCTCCCAAACTAAAATATATCTAAAACTATGTTTGGCAGCTCAATTCCTAACACTGGAATTTGGAATTGAGAGCCAAATTTCAGTTCCATTGGTTAGAAATGTGCTTTCAGTTCCGATTCCGAAAATTGGTATTGGGTTGCCAAACAAAGAGCAAGTTAAAAGATGCCCAAGCATTATACATTCGGTTTTCCTCAAGAATATCACAATGTTATGTACTCCCATTTTAAAGACACTGGAGTTTTTCTTCCATGAAATTGATTCAAAAAATTCTCATAAACAACTAATAGAGTTTTTACTTTTTTGATAAGTCAAACATATACATAAAGACTTGAGAAAGCTTACAACTGCATCAAACCTCTGAACAGCAGTAATGGGGAAGTATTTGCCACCCTTTAATTGTTTCTACCAAAGAAGACATTAAGCAATAAGCATCAGAGAAGATTAAAAAAATGCATTAGACAAGATTATAATGAAAGAGGCAGAATATGAAATGAAATGAACTCTAACCTCAGCAGTGAATACTAGCATCCAAGTTCTTCCGGGGGATTTTGATCCACCAAGAGTCTCAAGAAATCCCGAGGGATCAAGTTTCGCCTTTTCAAGCACAGAGAAAGCCGACAGAATCTCCTCAGCGGCAACCTTTCTTGTCTTTGCTGCTTTCTTGAGCACTTCCACACTTCTCTTAACTTCCTATGCAACCAAACAAGACAATTCAATAAAATGGCTCCAAAAAATAGCATAAATATCAAACAAGAATTTCGAAAACCAATGCTATATTTATCATATTACCAAAAAGGTGAACTACAATCAAGACTTCTATTTTCAAGCATCATCCAAAATACAATCAAGGTATCTGACTCATTAAGCACCACCCAAACTTATTTACAGAAGACATTGTAAATCTAATAATGTATAATAGCCTCAAATTAACAATCAAGCTGGTTACAAAACACTATAGCACACACAATTCAATTTTTTTATGAATCTATCTAGTAATCTCAAGAAATTGAAGAAAATATCTAAACAATTCATAATTCTCATTTAACTAATAGCCCAAAGAAACAATACCCAATTCAGATTGCTAGTCAAACTGGTTGCAGAATATAATATGATACATAGAATGATTAATTAAATGAAAAATCAAGTTATATACTCCTACAAATAAAAACTTAAACCAGTAAAATGGGTGGCTGTAAATTGGTAAAGTGAGCAAATAAAAGATATAACAAATTATTTATTAGACTATTCTGGTTAATTAAGTGAAAAATCAAGTTATATACTCCTACAAGATAAAAACTTTAACCAGTAAAAGGGGTGGTTGTGAATTGGTCATATGAGCAAATAAAAGATATACCAAAAGAAATAACAACACATACCTCATTGGGCTCTTCTTTTTCTTCCTGAACAGGAACCGGGGTAGTGATATTTTGGCCTTTTTCATCAAGGGTAGCTCTGGTTATTGTGATTGGGGTTTTAAGAAGATGGTGATTTGTGTGTTTGATAAATGGAGTGCAAAAGGTTTTCAGGAGAGGAGGGTTTTGCAGAGGGAAATTTGGTGGTTTTAGGAAAGTTTGAGATGGACTGGAAATCACTATTCCCAAGGAAGAAGAAGAGAAAATATGTTTAAATGCTGCTGGTGACCCCATTGCAGGTATCCAGCTGCAGGGTTTCTGTAGTGTCATTCAGTTTTTGAGATTCTTTTGGCCAACCATAAGTATCTCATCCACTTGGCTAAAGTTTTAGAACTCCACTTTAATTAATTTTTTTAAATTAAGAGGTGTTAAAAAATAGTTATTTTATAATTTATTTAAATTATTTTATAAAATTAAAAAGGTATAAATGTAATATAACATTACACTTTAACAATAAAAACTAAAAAGATACTAAAATTAAAGTGTGTTATAATATAAAAAAATAAAATAAATATAAAAACAAAAAACAAACTCAAATCGGGGTATCATACCAAAGCCACTCCTCAACATCTCCGGCATGCTTCGGCTAGCTTCAGCCTCACTCCCACCATCTTTGACGAAAAATACTGAACCTAGAAGTCGTATTTTTATACTTCTCCAAAACAGAAACGAGAAACAAAATAAACTAAAAAGCAAGAACTAAACTTTTCTTCTTCTCCGCCTTGCTCTGCTTCTATTGTTACTTGTTAGCAAGGTATGTGGATCTCTGATTAATGGACGAGACCGATGTAGATGGCAGGATAGATCTAACTTCATTTGCTTTTATACTTTGTTCTACGATGATCGAGAATCTAAGGCGACAAATCGATTTGGTTGCGGCAATATTTTCGGCATTGATTTATTTCTTTCAATGTATTTCTTCCATTCGATCAATTCCATATAACAGGTGATGGGTTGGGTTGGGATGGGTTCTAGTTGTATTTCTCTATTATAAAGTGTGTGGTCTCCTGGTCCCCTTCCCCCTTTTGGTTTTTCTAATCTGCTTATGATTGAAAAAGTTAAAATCTTTTAGTAAATTAGTATGTTCCAAAATCAGAGTCCCATTTGGATTTTTTTGCTTTATTATTTTATGTTATGCCTATTTAGGCTTGTCACATATATTTAGAGAATGTTTTCTAATATTTATTGTTAGAACTTAACTTTATTGATGGGAAAAAGTCTTGGGAAAAATTGTCTATCAAGAGGTTTAAATGACCTCTAATAACTGTCATTTGCGAATATTTTCAGTTTTTTTTTCACCCTATTTTATGTGTAGTATTGCAGTTGTCTATGGACTTATGGCAGTTTCAAAGTTGGTAGAGATAATTGTTTTTGCATCTAGAAAGGAAGGAAAAAGGACTAGTGTTATGTCAATTGTGAATTTTAAGGACCCTGATGAGTGATGACTATTATTATAGAAGCATATATAATTATGCTAGTCACATGATTAGAAACCAAGTAAAATATGATATGAGAATACTTATGGGAGTAATTACAACATTTTCTGGTGCGTATAGAAAGTAGTTGATGATGTCACTGCTAGTGATTGATTCTCTTATCTTCTCGAGCCTTCTTCTCTAAATAACCTAATTGAATGATATGGAAAGAGTAGCAATTTATATGCATCAGAAATTAAGAAATCGTAATATAGGTGATTCAATTTTCTTTTCTTCATGGGCCATGTTCTTTAATAAAGCTTATTGATGATTGGACAATACTTATTACAATGAGTTAAAGTTCAGAACTATAGTCAAATTATAAACAGCTCCGCTGTTTGAAAAAGATCTCATTTGTCAGTTGTGTCAGATATTCTTAGCCAGGAAAGGCTGGTAATTATTTTCTATAATGGTCTAGTTATATTAAGAGGCAGATATGTTTCATAGCAAACAACAATGCAGTTAAAGGTTGAATCAATACTGTGACTACGTAAAAGTGTTGATGAAAGTTGTGATTAAAATTTTGTTGATTTACTTTTCTTTGAAATTATTTGACTACATATTATGCCGTGTTTTCTTTTGTCTTATCGTTATGACTGATGCTGTCTTGTCTGTTTTAGATTTTGTGCATTTGTACAACCAAGGATATGGCTGCAAATGAAGGCACAATTAATGTTTACGATCATGTAACTTTTAACAATGATGGACAAAGCCCGGGCAATCTTTTGGACAGCGAGTGCATTCCAATGTATAGAAATAATGTTAGGAGATGGGGATGACGAATGTAATTAAGGATACATTAGCGAAAGCCAAAACCATTGTAAAATTCATTTAAAATCATGCTTTTGTTTTGAAACTTCGAAGAACCATACACATGGATGTGACCTAGTTAAGTTGTCTAAGAGTAGGTCTATGGCGCCCTCTGGAACCCTAGAGAATATCTTGTTAGAAAAGGATAGTTTAGATAAAATATTCTCTTCATCTGACTGGAATACATTTACTTGGGTTTTTACAGAAGAAGGGAAAAGAGTGATTGACCTAGTGACATATCGCTCTTTATAGAGTGATGTCAAGAAGGTTTTGACTGCAACTATCCCCTGGTGTGCGTTTTGGATTTAATTAATGAGGGGGATAACCAAAATCTAGGTATTATATATGAAATATTAGACCAAGCAAAAGGAAAAACTTAAAGATGGATTCAGAAAGTAAGAAGTCCCAGTACATGCGATTCTGGGAAGTGATAGATAATTTTTGGAACACTTACCTCCATAGTCCTCTTCATGTTGGAGGTTACTTTTTTGAACCCACGTCTCTTCTATTCAACTGACTTCTTTCCTGACCTAGAAGTTGTCAGTGGTATGTTCTGCTGCATCGTTTGTTTGACTGAAGGTGTTCGAGAGTTGGTACAGTTTGGTGAGTATCAAAAGTCAAAGGTGATTTTCTTGATGGAAGTGCCATCACCCAACAATCTAATTTTTCTCCAGGTTAGAGACTTGTCTGCTCTTTTTTTGTTTGTCTTTAGATATTTTAAATTTTCTTTAAGTTATGTAAAATTTGGTAACTCGTAAACTTTACATTCAGCAATTTGTTGGTCCACATATCGAAGAAACTACCCAGAATTACAGAAACTTGTCATTCGAATTTGAAGCGAAACTTGTAATGGCGCTTCAAGATATGCACTCAATAGGAGTCTGGAAGAGAAACTTCTCACTGAAGGGAGGAATCGTTTGGAGCAACAAAGTCTGTGGCTTAACATTTCTGCATTATAATATGGAATTACGAATTTTTGAGTCTGGAGTAACTAAAAATAACTGAGCTGGTGAAATTGACCCAGTGGATGACTGGATAGTGGAAAGGGCACAAGAGGTGATATCTCCAAATGATGACATATTAACATGACATGGATAGACTTGGTTGACAGATCTACAACTTCTGGTGGAAGTAACATTAATGGTGAAGGACCCTCTATTGTTTGTCCAGAAGCGGAGCCCAAATAAGTACAGATTCAGAAGGAAAGAAATGGAAATGGATGACAACCGTTTGTTTATTTCTCTAAGATGTAATCTTAAATTGTGAATGAACCCGAGATCTCTATATACTATTTTTTTCATTATTGATTTGCAACTAATTATGCTAGATATATTGCATATTCCATTATTAGAGACATTCAGAAGAAGAATGAGTGTTAGTACAAGGTCTTTTACTAAACAATGCAAGTATAATGATGAAAGAGACTACAAAATTAAGGTCAAAATGGCCAATTCAAAGAATAGTAGCTAAATTTTTTAGCTTCCTAGCCCATTATTCAGTCAAACCTTGCATAATGAAGTGCGAACTGTCTCAGTTCACTGATGATAGTACTGATATCTGGTTGAAATGCTAAGTAAAACTTGAAATTTACCCTATCAAACTTTTGCAAATTATTTTAGGTATCTACTGGTCCTGAAGTAGTTATATTTATTATTATTATAATTATTATTACTACTACTACTACTCTTTATAAATGCACAATGTTTTAAATTGTGTGTAAAAAGGGATTATAAATGTGTATGATCACATCGTTTTAAAAGGAGGAGCCTTGATCTCAGAGTTGGAATACCAATGTGCATACCAAATTTGTAGGAAGGTTTTGTTAAAAAATGAAGTTACTTCATGGCCTAACTGTCACAGTCCATAACAGGTCTAATAGAGATCATATTCGAAGGGGAAATTTATGTGGATATTGGACTGATTCAAATTATATATGTGATGATTTGACTTGGAGTGAATGCAGAAAATACCTTTATCTTGGTGTGGTGCTCAATCACTCTAGGTGTGATGCCTTAGGAAACTAAATGTGACGCCTAGAACCAATCATCCCCATAATGCTAAAGCCATTCACCAGCAATAAATGCACAAGTAATGTTCACAGTGCCTAAACAGCCCCCGAACATTTACCATTTTACGTCCGTATTCAAGGCTGAACTCTTAAGACATTTTTTTTTGCTAAATAAACCCTAAGACTTTTCCTATTCCTTAGTAGGCATAAACCCCCTCATAGTCAGCCACAACTCCCAGAACAATCAACCAACCCCTAATTACCTTCTCTCTTGCTGCCAAATTCAGTTTTGCACCAGAAATTTTTAGTCGAGTTTGTCCCCACACTGTTTTGTGCTGTCAATGTATACTGAATAAGAGCCTAAAGTTCAAGGACTATAACAGGGAAAAATTCAACCTTATTTGTGACTTGAACTGCTGAATATTATGATTCTGGATAGTTCATATACTTGACATTAGTTTAGTTAAATTTCACTTAAAATGATGTTTAAGGAGAGAAATGGAAAATCAGTGATAGTATGATTAAGATAATAACAAATAAACTGCTGCAAATTTAATTATGTTATGATGGTGCATTATTCCAATCATCGAAAAATCATATTGACCGGATACTGTCACCCAACTACAAAATTCTAGAGAGAAAATAAGTTGGGATATATTCTAGGGGACTATTTCACAAACTTAGTTTGATAACATAGATTTGTCTCCTTTAAATTTTTAACAAAGTAGGTGGGACTTGCCAACTTGTATCAACTTAGCACCTAGAAATAGTTGGAAGAACTTGTCTACTCAAGTGTGGTGGAAACCAATTTCTATGAGGACTCTATTCAAGATAATGGTTAATATATTCAAGATAATTACATATTTATAAATACTGTCTCAATTCATCCTATTCCCCGCCCCCCAAAAAAAGAAGAAAAAAAAAAAATGGAAACTAAAGAAAGAGGTGAATTAAGTGTTTTTAGATACTTCCTTATATTCTCTCTCATCTTAGAATTTATTTATTTTTAAGAAAAGAAGTGCGAGTCTGAGTAAATTAACTTATTATTCAAGCCTAAATTTAAGTAAGGAGTTGTGTCATCAAGAAAAGAAGGGATCTTAGTCAGAGTATACCTAGTCGGGTCTTGGGCTGCTCTCTCAAGCTTGAGGGAGAGTAAAAACTACAAAACGAGGGACATAATATAAGCATTATAGATTGAACAAAGAAAATTGTGGGATGAATTGAAGGAGGTAATTTATATTTTGTGACATTGATGATTAACCAAATGAAATTCAATTTTAGGACTTCACTTAAATATTAGAAATTGGAGGGAGTATTTTTAACCAGTCATTGAACTCTGAACGTATATTGAGAGAAAGCAATAAATTTTCTAGTTTACTGAGCGATCACCTAAATGTCTCCAAAAAACTCGAGTCATGATTTTGTTTGAAAGTTATACAGTGAAGCATAAAAAGAAAGAAAAGATATATTTTATGGCAACAAAACAAGACACACAAAAACCAATTACTGTAATTGGTATGGGATAGAAATAGTAATTATCGTAGTGATATTGCATACATGTACATTAGTAGTTTAATGTCCATCTCTTTTCTCGTGTGCATTTATACTTGCTTTCTTTATTCACGACATTTAATTATTGATTATTATGGTCTGTAATTTAAATACTGTCATATGATAGTTTCAATTTTATGAATAAATTTAACTTCATATATAAGAATTATAGTGTATATGTATGTTTCTATTAAGGAGTCTTTTAACATGCCCGTTTCCTACTTTTCTAGAGATTATTATAGCATGGTGACGTTTTCCATATTCATCCCAACCAGCTAACCCATGCTTCATTAAGAGAATACAATCTAGATCTTGACTAACAGATAAACACAACCAAGAAAGATTACATATTGTAAAAATATGTAGTGAAAGATCTTTAAAATTATTACTCATCAGAAAAGATGTTCAAAATATTCTTACTCTCTTTTATAAGAGATAAGTATTCAAGTCGTAAGAGGAGTTCTTGTGGAGGATGAATGTAATCTCAAACTTCACTTAATGCCACATGTTGCTGGGGCCTGATAGTTTCACCTTTCAGAAATCTACCGAGGAAAAAGTATATAATTTAACACGATAGAATTAT
The DNA here is from genome assembly GCA_020205505.1 of Panax japonicus. Classification (NCBI taxonomy): domain Eukaryota; kingdom Viridiplantae; phylum Streptophyta; class Magnoliopsida; order Apiales; family Araliaceae; genus Panax; species Panax japonicus. The sequence continues at coordinate 3,048,141 of CM035098.1, read as the reverse complement.
ATTTAGAACTTATAGTTTAAAGCTTAAAAAAAAAATTGCAATAAGCACTTCAGATCCATATATTCCTATTTTTGTGAATGACATTGTGTATGTGCAAATCGTATGTTTAATCAACTAGTTGGCAATTAAAGCGATACATAACATAAGATGATTTCTATTTGGCCAAAGAGAAATTTAACATAATGAAAAAAAAAGAATCACAAGGAGACGAAATGTAAATCATAATCTTTGTCTTTAACCTCAACTAAAAGTTGATTTAACTTATAAAAGAAACTCTTGTGTCTCATCTATCTTTAGTAACACTAGCAAGGTTCAGTTTAATTACTTAAACGGGGATTAAAAGAACAGCAAAGGAGATAAATATTTAGTTCAATCCCAAAAACTCGTAGTTCTTTCTTTTGATATATTTGCAAGCGAATTGTGTTTTTTTAGTCTGTTATTTTATTTTATTTTACCTTTTTTTCATCGTTGATCCTTTAAACTTCTTTTCCAGAGAAACTACACTGTTGTCCTTTTTCCTTAAAAGTATCGCTACTAAGCTTTTTGCTAGACTGTTGCAACCCTCGCAAAGATGTATGTCCCAAATAAGTCATGTATTTGTGACAATTCAGGCTATAAGCGTCGCAGATACTTATGACATACTGTTTTTTATTTTTTATTTGTCCACTATAAGTACATAATTAAGTCTACTATGGTGGTGTTTCTTTTCCCTCAACATTTTCTTCTTCCTCCTATTTATTCTACATTATTTGACAGCCTCCTAAATCTAGAACTCAGCAAACCTACGAAGCAAAGATTCTTCAGTAGATCAGCGAATCCTCGAATTCATATTCGTGGATTCTTCTTGATTAAATTGAAAATATTGCTAATATCATCTAGGAAATTTATTGGTATTGAAATTCTTATTTACATATATATGTAATTTAAAAACTTATTTAATTTAAATATGTGCCGAATTCCTTAATTGTCATTTTCTGAGATTTGCTGAACCGTCATATCCGCAAATTGTGAACCCAAATTCTTAAACCTGAATCTTTGCAGCAAATACGACCATCTATGTAAATGCCTTTAGCATAATCCACCATGGCATCAAGTGCGTCACCTAGTCTACTCACTACTCCCTCTTCTGTGTGAGGCTTCTTCTCATGTCTACCATTTTGCCAATGTAGTGAAGAACCAGTGCTAGTGTATACTGCCAATTCATGTTAATCTCTCTCTGATAAGCACTCACATTCTTTCACTGTGACCACTTCCATCTGCAGCCCCCCCCCTCTCTCACGCACACATCTCTGTGATTTAATAGACGGAGATGTATGGTAAAAATGACCACCATAGGTTAATTGTTTGTAAATTTGAGGTTTTTGTCGTGGTTGTTTATTTGAGATTTTACAAAATTTCAGCCTGTTCAGTTTGTCCTCTTTTGCTAAACATTAATATATTTTTTATATTTTCTGAAACTTAATTTTCTTACATGTTAGGGTTCTGCACATGTTTCATTTTACGTGTTTAGTATCATTGCAACATATATCCACTCTTTAGGAAATTTGTTAATGCTAGTCTTCATATATATATATGAGCTGACCCAGGGATAGCTGGCCTGGGACCATTTTGATCCACAATCCAAATATGAATCATGCAACCAAGATTAGACTTTCATTAGTCTGTCCGCTATTTTGAATAAGCTTTGAACTATGCTTTATCTGAGAATTGACATAATAGTTTACTTATTAATAGATTTTTGCTGCAATTACTAACCAAAAAGGTAGTAGTAGATCTTTGCTTCATTTTACGCATGTATCTTAAACCACATCACTTTTTGATTGTGCCCTTTTTTATGTTAATCACTTCTTTTCAGAAATGCACAAGCAAAAAGGATTGCAGTTAATGCGTTAATTGGCGCCACATGGGAATTTTGTTCTTATGGGGAAAGCAACTCAAGCGTTGTGAATATTTTCTGGTACAAGCCTGATTCCTTGAAGTTCTGTGGTATTGGGCTATCAGATGATTCAGTATGTCAAGAATTATTTGTCCAGAGACACCTATGGGGTGAGGAAGATATTAGTTGTTGTTACACCTTTCTCTTGGAGGAAAATTAGATAGCTGGGTGATGGCATTTCCATAAAGAAAATCACCTTTGGCCTTTTGATATTCATCAAGCATACGATGCAACACAACATACCACTAACAACTTCTAGATCAAGGAAGAAGTCAGTTGAATAGAAGAGACCTCGGGCTCCAAACGTAACCTCTAGCATGAGGACTATGGAGGTAATTATTCGAAGAGTTATCCTTCACTTCCCAGAATGGATAACCTTATACTTCACATGTATAACCTAGTTCTTGGTCATCCCCCGCATTAATTAATCCAAAACACGCACTAGGGGGATAGGTGCATTCATGACCTTCTTGACATCACTCCAGAAAGAGCAATATGTCACTAGGTTGGTCAGTTTTCCCCCCTCTTCTCTAGAAGCCCAAGTGGATGTATTCCAATCGGATGAGGTGAACATTTTCTCTACACTATCTTTTTCTAACAAGATATTCTCTAGGGTCACAAAGGGCGCCGCATACTTACTTTTGGACGACTTAACTAGGTCGCATCCATGCGTATGATTCCTTAGAAGTTTCAGACCAAAAGCATGATTATGTATGAATTTTGTAATGATTTTGCTTTCCCTAACGTATCCTTGATGAGATTCGTCATCCCCATCTCTCATCAAATTCATTCGCAGTTTTGTAAACTTCTACTAAAGAGTTTCATATATCCTTATACCTCCGAAGCGTCGGTCAGAGTGGCTTCTGGCTCTCACAACTTTACCACAATAATCACATTTCACTCCCTCTTCTGCTTCTCAAAAATAGTTCCATGATCAACATTGGTTGACTTCACGTGCAGTCATATTCTTGTTTTTTTACATGCTCAAGCCCTTTTCTGTTGTTTGTTTATTGAAAAAGAAAGAAACCCACCCTTCAAGAATTTAATTCATAGTGAAATAAGATCAACTCGGGGAAGCTGTAACTAAGGATATCAAAGGTATGAAACTGCAATTATTGGATAGTGATGATGGTGATAAATAAGAAACCTTTTTACTGTTGCTCTTTCTGTACGGGTGTCAGTTTGTTGAACTAGTGGGCAATGCTGTTATTGGATCACATGTAAAATGTGAGTCGCTGACTTCTGCTGAATGTCTTTTACGGCATGGGGATTTAGACAGTGCTGGTTGAGTACATTTATTGGCAGCTATACTCAAAATGGAGATTCGTCAAAGACTATAAATCTGTTTCTCCGAATCACATTTCTGGATTCTGATTAGATTAGCATTGGCAGAAAACTTTTTGATGGGAAGTAGCAACTCATTTGCTTTGTATATTTTCATTAATGAAATTGTGGTCTGGAAATTTCTGGTGTATACATTCATCTTGTGGTTATATTACATTAATAATGATAGTTTGTGTCGTCGAGTTTCTCTTGTTTCTCGTTTTCCACTTACCTATAACCATTGTAGATAGTTATCTCCTTGTTTTCCGCTTGTCCTGCAAATTTATTGCCGATGTTTCAAAAAATAAAGAAGCTTGGGTATGACATTGACGAAATATTAGTGCACATGGACGGTTGGATTTATTTCAAACTTTGGAAATTCAAAATTATTTGTATTTTGTTAGATAGATTGTGTTCTTTGGAGAACTTTTGTTTGATAGATTGTGTTTTTTTTTAAATCTTTAAATAATATATAATTCAGTGTGTACGTTGGGATGAGCCAATTAACTAACTAGATTGAAAGTTTCAGGATTTTAATACAAAATTATTGTCAGCAACGACAATGGAGTCTTTAGGGATGAGCTAACTAGATTGGAAAGTTGTAGGATTTTAATACAAATCTTGTCAGCAGTGGTCGATGGACTATTCAGAGATGAACTAAGTAGACTTGTTACTGGTGATGATGGTGATGTTGCTTGCAGAGGTGGCAAATGGGACGATGTGAAAATGCGACTTTTAAGTTTCAAACACAGTAAAGAATTAACACAGATTCACCTGGTTCTCTAATTTGAATAATCTATGAGAGCAGGCGAGCAGCGTTTTTTTTTATTCATAGAATTTTACAATAGAAAGTATATATAATTGTTACTCTTATTCTAACTTTAATTCACATTATAGCCTAAATATCCATAATGCCCTTGTAACACCAAACTATTAAAATCTCTTGTCCGCGTCCGGCACGCCCCACGCCAGTGTTGTAGAACTTTCACCGATTATAGCGCGACCCGCGCTACTCATAACCCTACTGGCGCGGTCCGCGTTACTCTTATAGAACTCCGTACCATACCGCATCCTCTAACTTTCGGTTCACAACTTGATGGGCCAGTGCTCCGCACCGTACTTGGTCTTTTTCAGAAACTTTTCAGTTATGAGTCACAAGTCCTAGCATATCAAAATGATACAAGTAAATTTAAGGTTTAAAAATTTTGTTTATGAAGTAGAAAAATCATGATTGCTC